>JAQBSW010000965.1:55000-157769 GCA_029291075.1 Eudiplozoon nipponicum | reverse complement strand
AATCGTATAGTCTCTTTAATGCGACTTCAACGTTAACTCACACTATATAATATATATACCTAGTCTGTAAAGGATACTAACACTATGGCTATTGTGTTAGTAACCGATACCCAGATTATAGTACCGAAAAGCTACATGGTACTAACACTATGGTTTCCAAGTCGGTACATGGTACTAACATGATGGATATCAATGTATGCTATCGTATACCGAAATTGAGAATTACAACTATTTCTGAACACCTGTTACTCCAATAAATCCAAACACTCTGGCCTTAATCAATATCAGTTATCTTGACGTTGTATCTGTTTCACACCAGTTTAACAATAAATAAATAGTTTCAGGCGCAGTTCTACACATGTCGATAAACATGTTATACTGGTGTTTAATGCACACTCAAACAATGGGCATAATATTATTATAATTTCACACGCGTGTTCAGCGAATATAAACTTTCAGAAAGGTGTAGGAAAATTAATACGTAATGTAATTTAGCTTATTTTAGCCTGTTTAATGGATCAAAAATCTATTTAGATGATTGAAAGTCTTGTAACGCATGTCAATTACTGGCTATTTCCAAATGTTTATTGTCAACTGGTCAACGTCTATGGTTTGTGACAATGTTAGAAATATAAATATTTCCCCACGCGCGGGAAATAATTTTAAAATTAACAATATTTATTTATCGTATTTACTGATTATAAAAGAATTACGTATTTTAAATACTTCTCAAATAAATATCCATATGGATATATAAATTTCCCTTTATCATTCTGATCTGAGATAAGACAGCTAAAATCAGTATATATATATATATATATATATATATATATATATATATATATATATATATATATAATAATTGTTACATCCACTGAATTGCTTCAATAATATTCTTCCCATGAATTTCACAAAAATCTATCTATTAGCTTATTGAATTTATTGTATTTGTGAAACTGGGGATAATTTGTAGGCAGGCTTAGTTTTATTTAGGTAGCAAACATTAATTAGCATATTTTATAATAATTTAAATCTATGCTTATTTGAATATTCTTTTGAGTATTGATAATTTCTCAAGAGTATTTCTGGTAGAATGCATGCGATTAAGTCACGAATTGATTAAATTTTTAAAGCAAAAATATTACTCTTCACGAAGTTCATTTTTGAGCACAAATTATAAGTGATGCAGCAACTTTTAACTTTTGAATCGGTTATTGAAATTCTTAATCGGATTGCATTCAACAACGAGGTTCAGAAATTTAATATAACAGGTAGAATTCGTTTTGTATAATTTAAAACCGTCCTTCAAGTAAATACGAGTTTTGAAATTATAAAAATTATTAGGAGCTTTCGAGCCACTTCATGTGACATTTAAATCATATTTATATTGTTTTCATAACACGACTGTAATCTGTGCAGGACTTTCTAAGAATATAAGGAAATATTGCCAAACACTGCTAAACAGTTAAAACAAAATCGAGGTATTTTCCAAATTTCAGTAATACATATATGTATATATATTACTTATATTTGGAAAATTATGTGCATAACGCGTGTTCAGCGAATATAACCTTTCAGCAATTTATTAATTATAAATAATGAAAGCTAAAGGAAAAATAAAACGTAATGTAAATTAGCTTATTTGAGCGTGTAATATATATATATGTATATATATATATATATATATATATATATATATATATATATATATATATATATATATATATATATATATATATATTTAATTTAAATATAAATAGGTATGATATACAAAATGTTATTCCAAATCTGGCTAGATATTATCCTATTGAAAATTCATTATATTTTTCCAGTATTTCTCTCACCGGGACTTGAATATGCAGCTTTTATTTCAGAGCCTAGCAATTTATCCTCAAAGCCACATAAGCTGAGAAATACACGCAAGTTACAATCTAATACCAGCTAATAATTTCGGCTACACCTACCACCCGTTGGAATATATTGAATATTGCTTTGCGCCTATGGGTGAAACTAGTTAAGTTGAATCGTTGCATTTGATATCCAACGCGATGTTTTCTTTATACCGACAAGTATATGTAATATAATCTTATCAGTTTGTAAATCAAGTTTTCAAGATAAACAATCATTTCGTCGAACAACTTTGTAGACCCACCGTCAAACACACGTTCTGAAGCATCTTTTGTTCAATGATACAATATGACGGCAATTGGACAAACGTTGATCACACCTCAACATAAATATATATATATATATATCTCCTGCTCTATATATATATAAGGTAGTAAAATAATATAATTTACTGTTGGTTGTGTTGCGCACATTTTACACAACTTTAAATATCAGTTTAAAAATAGTTATAATAATGATTGCATAGAAATGGTCATGCGCGATGTATGTGAGACAAAGAGGTTTAAGAGAAGCATTTGGACTTTTAAAATGTGTCATATTTATTATAATCTGATTGTTAATAATCAGTTTGCAGTTATTCTTTGATGCTTTCTACATAAGGTCAAAATAAGATAGTACGATTCTTTGGTGGTTGTCTTTATTTAGGTGAAAGGTTAGAAGAATTGAATTAATCTATCTGGCCAGATTTTCAATTATTCACATTTCCACTGCTCCAAAATATTCTAACGCACGCAATATTAAAACAAATTAAGCAAAAATAGTTTAATTTTACATTAACATTAATAATAACGTTTAGTTCATTAGCTTAAAATGGCTCATAATTTGGAGAACTAAACAGAGATAAGGTTGCGCAAATTTTAAATATTTCAAAATCTCTCCTTCTAAAGCTTGTTTACATAAAATTTCATTTCTGAACAAAATATGGAAACAGAAATATAATTTGAAAGCAAAATTAACACAATATTTCCGATAATTCATAAATTCGCCTTAAAATTTTCTTGATCATATATATATATATATATATATATATATATATATATATATAATTGGATTATCATTTATATTATGCTCGCAAAATTGATTTAAATGATATGTTATCAACACACGCGCAATTAATGTTTGATTAATTATTTACCTTTCGTTTACTATCAGGCAACAACAATAAATGTAAAATGATTGATCAGTGTGCAAGCTTGATTGATTTAGGCTAATCAAAGCCATATAATATCACCTGATCATTGTATCCTATTTTGTAGAGGTCAAACTAATAGCTTTTTCGAATCTACGAATTTTAATCAATATCTCATACGAATATATAATTTGAGCCTCGCAATGTATGTAGCAGTTCCACTGAAAACAAAGCAAGCGCAGTTAAAGTAAATGTTCTGCCAATAGTTTTAATAAAACATCATCATGGAAATCTTCAAATGTCATCTGCACAACCCCTAAACGATATTTTTCAGCAAATGGGATTTTACAAATGGCCTATTTGCGAACAGTATAGGTCGTCTGAACAGAGCTATCTAAAAGCAATCATGTTGTTGTCAAGCTAATGAGATGTAAAAAGCTAGATCAACGAATTGCCACCCATGTAGCATATTAGAATTTATGTGTATTTTTCAATGGAAAATTGCTATAATAAATTCACCGAGTGTTTGATTGCTTTGTAAAATAGAGATTCATATCAAAATATAAGTATTTAATCAAAATTTAACATTTACCTTAATAGTTTTTTCATTGTTTTATCTGGAAAAAATTCAACTACGTTTAAAATCTAGGTCATGCAGATATATTTGCTTTTTAAATGCCTATTGAGCTTATTATGTGCACTGATAATGTAATGGAACTTTTGCTAATTACCCGCCTATCGGAAGGACAATTAATTCTAATTTATTTTGGTTATTATGTAAATCCAATAAACTGGAAGTATTTGGTGAAGCATATACGCGAACAGAATAATCAATTATTTCGCACTCAGGCACGCAGAGCTAGTAAAAATGAGAAACTTAGCATTCAACAGATTATTTAATTTGTTATGAATCACGTAGCATTTACCAAAACAGATTTCCAAAATCTAGTACTGTGTTTAGACTAAATCGTACCTGTAGAAAACGGTATAACTTTATGCGAATACTGGAAAAAGACAGCCAGATTAATTAATCATAAAAAGCTTTATTAAATATTGACGTTAGATTTTCATTTATTACAATTTAAGAGGACATTTGGCATCAGTATTCCATGTATACAAAAAAAAGTCATTATATGAATCAGGTGTAAAATTAGTAAAAGTAGAACGCTGACAAACAATGCATGTTATAATATCGTGCAACGAAATGGCACATCATGCAAATATTTTTATTATATCTCCTTCGGAAAATTAATTTTTTTCGATGAGAGTTCTCTCTAATGCCATTTTACTTTAAAAATAAAACTAATCAATTGTAAGTGGAAAAGGACATGTATCGGAGAGCCGAAATTATAACTTACACAATTTTTAAGAAAAGCTACTATAACGATATAATTAAAGGATGAAATTAGTATAAATTATAATAATAGTAAAAAAATAAAAAACTTAATAAAAACATTTGAATTATTAGTAGCAATATTATTTCTATACTTTTTAAATTGAATATTACTATTATTATGATTATTGATATTGTTATTAATATTATTAATATTACTGATATTATTATTATTTGATTTTTTTAATTAATCTGTAAATGTTGTTTGTAGAATTATAATTTTTAATAGAAGTAATAATATTATCAGTAGTATTGGCAGGCGTAGCAATATAAGTTGCAATGTTATCAGTGGCAGTAGCAGTATAAGTAATAATAGTAATATTGTTATCAGTAGTAATATTACTATTATTATTAGTAGTAGTAAAAATATTAGTAGTTGTATTGGTAATAGTAGAATTAGTAGTATTGGTAATATTATTCTCTTTATTTATTTAATATTGATAATAACAATACTATAAGTTTAAAAAATAATAACAATTGTACTTTTAATATAAATTATATTAATAGAAATACGGAGAAGGATACTAAAAATAATTATAACAAATGGAAGCTGAAAAAAATTAAGTGGAAGCAAATAAAGCAGGACTTTGACCATACTTTACATTTTTACACAAAATTACTTTGTGCTAATTCAATTTAGCCTGTGTGAGTCAAAAATCTGGTGAAGTAATTTTTATAAATTTAGTTTTTATTCTATTAAGCAATTTTTTATGAACGTTTGCTTCTTTTGTTTTTGGTTTGTGATTACACTCGTACTGTCTAAAGGAATTGTGCTTTGCAATTGATGAATATACAGATTTAAACTTATTCAATCCACATTTGGTTTACTTTATATATGACTGGCACCGAAATGGACAGTTAAAACATTGTTTACCAATATTTTAATTTCAAAAGGTATATTTTTTTAGTATCAAAATGCATTTAATTCTACCACTTTACAAAATGTCAAAAAACATTATTCACAGACTTATGTAAATGACAACTGTATCAAGTTTTCCCAGCCGATGGAAAGTTTATTACAACTTAAATTGTCTGAATATATAACAGTCTATCCATTGGAGGAATCTGCTTGGATCTGTATTACAGCGGCGTGAATTCTAAATCACTTAGCCGTGCGAGTTTTAAAGAACATGTTTCTGATTCACTAAATAAATGGTCAGTGATCTCAACACCTGAAAACGCAATAAAAATGTGTTTATGTAAATGTTGCTTATTATCTATAATAATATTATTCGAATAAACTTCATTGGGATATTAAACAGAATAAAGAAGAATATAAAAGCACAAAAGAAATTTATATAATATTATTTCCTATCACATGGCAGCCTTTTAATTAGCCATTAGGTAAAATAAAACGTTCTAAAAGTCCTCAGTTTAAAAAAAAATTATTCCGCATTTTTCATGTGCGGGATAATTGATAGCACTCTTAGGTCGGTAAATTTCTGATTCATTTATATTAACAGATGCACAGATTTTTTGGCATTGATTGATAAGTTCTCACTTGTCCCTTCACTCTGAAGCCGTCCATTAGCTGCTTGTCTGTAAATAACGCTCGAATCAGATTTTCCGATTTTTTTCCAAATTTTCGGGACTTCATTTCCAGTCCCATCTTCAGGGTTGACACCATACTCACAGAAAAAACAGAACTTGTACCAAATGAGGTATCTTCATTCAAGACAGATATGTTTATATTTATTTTATTTCCTAAAGTATTTTTGTGTCTGCTCTAATATTCTGTTGCCGATTCGTTTGAGTTTGTAGACAAAATTCAAGATATAAATGTTAAAAAGAAGATTATGGTATCTTTTGATGTTACGTCTTTGTTTACAAATCTTCCAATTGTCGAAACCGTTGACATTATAGTCAAAGCAGTAGAATAAGACATATTACCAAGGCCGGTGCCAGGTCACACTCTAAGCAAGCTTGCTTGTTATGCACGGAAGACGTACAGTTTCGTTTTAATGGAAGCATCTATAAACAGACTGATGGTGTGGCAATGGGTAGCCCCTTATCCTCAGTGTTTGCTGAGATTTTTCAAGGGCACTTAGGGAACATATCATTAAAGAGTGAGATAAATAAATGTGCTCAATATATACGGTACGTGGATGATATATTTCTTGTCCTTAAGAACAGGTCGCAATCAAGAACACTGCTTCAAAATTTCAAAAAAGCACATAAGAATATCGGCTTCAATGTCAGGAGCTCGAGGAAAGATGATCAATGCCTTTCCTAGATTTACTAATAAGAAGAAACTAATGGTAAATTAAATAGAAAATTTACCATAAACCAACATGGTCTGCACGGTATTTGCGTTAAAAGCAGCTTTATGCTGTTTCAATATAAATTATCAACAGTTTGTGGCTGCTTTTCAAAATTGTAAGGTTGGTTAGTCAAGATTCAAAAGAAACTATAATATAATAAAGCAATTAACGATTTAATGACTTATGGATATCGCAGAAAATTAATTGAACTAATCATTAAAAGGAGAATTAAACAGAAAGACGTACATATCAGAAAAGAAATAGCCTCCTAAACATCTCATTTAAGGGGGATGAAGTTTCCAGAATGGCAATAAAAGAAAGTTGAAGTAGCATTAACAAGTACATTTAATGCAGCTAAACTACTAGTCTTATTTAGGTAATACACTTGCCTTACCAGCCATCAAAGAGAAACAGCCGTTAATGCCGATATCACTTATTATCAATACAAGTTGTCGATCAACTTATGTAGGCCTATTGACCACAGATGGTTAGCGCCTGAATGAGAGAACATTGTAACTTAAACTTCTGTTTTAAATCAAATGGTATCATCAGTCTGCAATTGCGCAACACACATCATCGAAATATCGTATATATACACACAGCATTCAAAGCAATATATATATATATATATATATATATATATATATATATATATATGTTGTGTAAACCAAATATTGGAATGAATCTATATTCATATAATATACTATACTCTATACTTATATGGATATACCAAAACATATATGGTGTGGAAACTATATATATATATATATATATATATATATATATATATATATATATATATGTATATATATATATATGGACAGTGAAATTCTTACAAAAGATATGAGAGGAATTCATATGGTTGCTTATATGTTGATATTGATGTACATAATATATTGTGCGTAGACTTGTATTTGTACGGATACTTATGTATACAAATAAAATTTCCTGCATAAATTAAAACATTGCCATATAAGTAGCTTTATATACAATAAGGGTGAATAGGTAATTGAGTTCAATGAACCCATTGTTTTACTTATAGAAATTATATATATATATATATATATATATATATATATATATATATATATATATATATATATATGTATATATATATAGTTTGTACACAGACATATATAGATATTGAAGTATTAAAAATGTGTTTTGACTGATTTAATTTGCTTCTTGCTTGCATGTAATTTTATATATAAATATAGATATTTATATATTTTCACATAGATATTTAGATGAAAAATTTATTGTATACATAATATGAGTATAAATGTGTATTTTTTCATACACAATTGGTTAGTGTGTGCTTCATATTTGGTCTTGTCGAAACGATAGAATAATACTATTAACAAATGTGTTTTGAATGATATAATTTTTCCAGTGAAGGACTCAAATGGTGGCTCATATGATGTGTAAATTATATATAGTGTATAAACGTATGGTTTATATATAGATAATTATAAAAGATGTTGGAAGAGCCCACTGATTGCTTATAGTTTTATCAATATACGCAGAAGATATAATGTGTAGAAGTATATATAAATAGATATTTATATATAAGTTTTGGGTATATATATAAAAGTAAATAATAAATAGATAAACCTTTTGCTGATATATTATGTACCCTATTGGAATCATATGACCTACCTTGTTGCTTACATGTAATTTTATACATACATAAATTTGTACATGTGTTTTATACAGGATGTGGGTATAAATGTTTATTTGGTTGATTTACCATTGCTTAGTATAGGCTTCGTGTTTGGTCTTGTCTAAACGATATAATAATGCTCTATTCTTTCAACATTTTTACTAACCTCTGTCTCTATAAACGATTGCAACCAGGACGAGATTAAGTTAACCGGGAATTTGAGGATTATTTCAATATGATTAAAACAAAAATTTTGTTGATCCTTCCTCGCTCCGGAAAAAGTAACTTAAAAATTGAGACATCATGGAGAGGCGTGTATTTCAATCCATCTAGTTTGCTTATACTTATTCCATAAATTTCACCTTAGATTAGAATAGACATACGTGTGTGCATGTGGGTGATGTGGATATTTTCGTGGAGTCTTGTTAGTATAAAAGAATAAGCATTAAGACAGAATATTAAGAGAGACAATAAGATTACTATAGGAAATAAATTAAATATAAATAGATCCGTCTTTAATCAGGAAAACACATTTGCTACTAGATTTTTTTTTCCTGGGGGTATGGCGTCAATCCTGAAGATGGGATCGGAAATGAATTCCTGAAAATTGAGGAAAATTCTGGAAATCTGTTTCCAACATCATTTTCAGACAAGCAGCTTCAGTGTGAAGGGACAAATGAGAATCCATCAATTAAGCCAAACAAAATTTGTGCGCATGATAATTTAAAGCTTTCAAGTTTTTACCAAACTACAAGAATTATCAATTGTCCCGCACATAAACACTGCGGCATACATTTTTTTTAAATAACAGCACGACGCAAGGTACAGCAACATTTATTTTCTCAGTTAATTGTTGCTCATTACAAAAATGTTTGAGGTAAAAATGAGCACTCTTAGTAAAACCGCATTTAAACCTAAATTTTAAAAACTCCGTGTCGTTTCCAGAATAAAATGTTTTGCTCTGAGTTATGAAATTGTTTGTAGATTGGGATTTTGCAGACATAATTACACGTACTTGTGTTTGAAAATTACAAGGATCATTGTTTTCATTAAAAAACATATTATAAATTTAACGAATCCCTTTGATGTAGACTATCGTTGATTGAAAAATTTAAAAAGATATGCCAGTTTATCATAAAAGATAAACAAACTTAGCTCACGGCAAAACGCGAATTTTCTTTGTGGCAAGTTCACCTGTTTGCAAATATTGTGAAATCTGAGGAGTAGAGCCTAATATTAAGCAAATAGTTAACAAATGTTATTACCTGCTTATAAATGCTTAAAAGGATGTTTTCTAATTAATGTTATAATGTATATGCTCAACTTATGGAAACAAAAGTATGTGTCTGTACGTTTGTATACGCTGTGACATGAAACTTGTCGTGTGGTTGTAGAATCGTTAACTATATTTCTATTAATGAAGGTCCATTCAAGTGTAATGGCCAATGGTTTTTATTGACCAGTGGTACCGTACCTTTTGTCTACAAAATGAAATTTATTCTCGAATCCATGCGAAAAATTCATCGCGAAATAAACACTTTTTATTGGCTTTGTATTTTCAGTACAAAATCAAAGGGAATTCCAGATTGATGATCATCATTGTAAACGGAATCAATTATCGAATTGACAAGGTCACAATTAAATAAGCAGCGAAATAATTTTCTCCATTAGTGCAGTATCAAAAATGATGGATTAATTTGTTTTTTTTTTAATTTTTTACGCTGATAGGCAGTGTTGCGATATTGTCATACTGAATGACTATATAAATGACATTTTTATCACCTAATTTTAAATTATTTTCTGTGACAAAATTCATGAGCAATTATTGATCTAACAATTTTAAAATATTTATTTTCATAGTCATGTAGACGCCTGAAGCTGTAAAACGGCTTTTATTTGTTGAGGCAATTTTAGGCGTTGACGCAACAGCCAGCCAATTCTATCGCAATAGTGTACAAGTGATTAAATATTTGCTTACAGGCAAATGCTCTACGTCAGAGTCATGTTGTAGTGTATTGCTTAACTGCAGAACGCAGTCATTGTTTGGACGTCTACAACCGTTGCATGAGCAAGAACAATACCAGCGCACTACACACCCCAACTTATCTAGTTTCTCAAAAAAGGACAAGTCAGAATCTCAGAACCAATTTCTGGCAAGAGAATATAGCGAACGGATAAAATTAGCCAAAAAAAGTAAGAAAATCCAACGCTTTATAAGCTAAAGACTGTGGTGGCTTTCATTTCGCTTTTATTTTAGAATTTTGGTAAAAATATGTCAACGGGAATATTGTACAGAATTAAAAGAATGAATTATTTCAAATCCAGACATAAAATAAAGTCTTTGTGTAGTGTGCGTGTAATGGGTCAACGGCAACTTTTATAAATTAATGTGTGTGCGGAATTCGTCGAGGGTGGGCCACTTCTATTAATAAATAGATGCAACACTAATTTGGAACAGGAGCTTTAATACAATATACAGTAGCTCTCATATGTGCAAAGATTGAAAGATGTTTTATCCAATAAAATAACCATTTCTTTCCAATTTTACCTCAATTATGTTTCATATATATATATACATATATGTATATATATATATATATATATATATATATATATACATATATATATACATATGTGTGTGTGTGTGTGTATATACATATATAAAAAGCGTCAAAACTGGAACGATGTGAGACGAAGAGATCGGTGCTTTGTGTGCGTCTAAGCTCCTGAAGTTCAGGCTCGATGCCCGAAAAGGCGTTTTGTGCCTACATTTGATAAAATTTATTTTCACCTTGCACACAGAAAAGGAAATATGAAGCAATATTCTCTTCAAGTAAAAAAAACGTAACCAAAATAATTTTGAAATTTTTGCTTAAAATCATATATTATGGTTTATATTCGTTGATAGTCATTTTTCCATTAAACAGTAAAAGGAAATATTTTTGGAATTGAACTTTCTCATGAGTCCCGTAAAATTTGAAAGTGGGTAAATATATTTAAGGCATTACTCTATAATCTACCAATTAAAGAGTTATAACGCTACAAATTACGTTGTATAAGTTATTTATAAGAATATTTATTTAACTAATAATAGCGTTAATTTCTAATTCGTACATTTAGATGCACATATCCTTCTTATCATGTATGGTGACTCTTATCTAGCATTCCACCGTCTAGAAAGGACTCATGCCTAATTGGAAAGTTTAGCTTCCAGCAGGTGGCTAATAAGGAGTTTCCGAACGTGAACACAAATAATTTGCTCAAAGTCTTAGTTCAAATCTAAAACAAAATATCTTCACAAATTAATTGTATATGTGAAACATCTTGCTGAAATAAAAATCGCTTGGTTTTCACCCTTGAGGGAATCTTCGTAAAGCACAAATTTAATAAACTTAAAAATATGTAAAACGTCTGCATCCTATATCGCTGAAAGTAAACGACATAAGCCGAAATCTAATTTGGCCCGATCGTAACAAGTCCGACATTTTACGTTAGATTACATATGTGAATTAAATTTTCGTATGTTTATATATATATATATATATATATATATATATATATATAATATATATATATATAAATATATACACACACCATATACCTATATATATATATATATACAGTAAGTGGTTTGTATGAGTGCATGTTTGTGAATATATTTTATGCGTGTGCATGCAAAACATATGAGGGAGATAGTGTATTTTTCCAGCGTTTTTTGATAATGCTTGTCCTATACTAGTATAAAGTATTTTTATTTTATTCAATAAAAAAGTCGTTTGTGCAATAATATTTCAATAGTAATGTTCAGATCAGTTGAGACTAGATGGATATCCATCTGCAGTTTAGTGAATGTATTAGGTACGCGTTGTGTCACTTTGACTAATTTCATAGCGTTTGACGTTTATCTGTTTTAAATTTATATGTAATTAAAAATAATTATCATTAAACACACGCAAAAAATACTTGCAAACACATTTGCGGAGATGATTTTAAAATTTGAATCAAGATAAAATGAATTGAAATCGTTTATTTAACATAACTTTTGTAGTTGGTCTTAGTTTGGAAATAGTGGTGACTTTAGCATAAGAACTTATTCAAAATACGCTAAAGAAATAGCTTCAGTTAAGCATCATTGAGAATACAGTAATGCAATTATAACATGTCCAGCTGAAAATAGATATCTATTTAAAAATATTAACAATAACTTTAGTAAGAAAAATTGATTATGGGAAAAATGCTTACCGACACAGATTGGAGGGTGATTTCCAAGGCACTGTCCTGCATCAAACATTCCAAATGGACATGATGCACAGGCTGGAGTATTCAAATCATCCGTCGCGTGCACAGGATTCAGTCCAACGTGAGTATAGTTCACAATATAACCATAATTCCAAATTTCCGTTAATGAATACACCAACGGCGTAGTTGAAGGAGATTCAAAGTGGGGAGTTAGTAGTGGTGTTCGTGTAATGTTTCCATCCGCATTATCGTGTTTTGACGATTTTCCGCGCGCGTGTTGATGAACATCGAATATAGGATAATCCGTGTGTGTTGGGTAAGCAAGAAAAGAGAAAGGATAATGTATTTCAGAATCACCTACGCTACTTTTGACATTAATTTTATTAGAATCCTCTCTAGAAACATCGATAAATCCAAGATGAGGCTGATGAAGCTTTTGAAGTTCATCATCCATCAAATTGCGCTTTATCAGGCGCTTGTTAACACGGTCCTTTCGATAGCCATACGTAGATAATGGCCTACTACCTGTATTTTCCTGGTGAACGTTATTATAATTTCTATGAACAAAGACCGATAACAAAATAATGGAACAAGTGAATAACACACAGAGTAAAATCCTCTTCGAATAACACGAACGCAGGCATATCATGTCATTCATAATTCCGTTTGAAGGAAGAGTGTGATATTTCAATCTCCATGACATAATCTGTCAAATAGGACAAAACTCTGCCCAGCATAAGCAAAATAATTTATTCACATTGATCAAAATTAATTCATTTCATATTGACGAAAACATTATCTGCTTTTAACCAGAGCTGTGGATAAGAAATGGTATTGTAATTTGCATTTATGGCACATGTTTCCATTCGGATGGCGTAAGCCTTTTATGAGAGATGTATCAAATTTCATTTCTGCACATAATTATCGCAAACAATTGAAAATAAAATTTGGCAATATTTAATTAACCAATTACTGTACGGCCGGTTTCGTATAATTGGGCAATTTTATCACTTATAAAAAAGTAAAAATATATCCATTGTTAACTTCGCTCATGTGAGTAATATCTGCACTAGCGTTCTGCAACACAAATTTGTTAATTAAATGAGAAAAAACAATTGAATAATATGACCAATCAGATTTACGCTTATTCACTAATTATCCAATTAAAATTGGCCATAAATATACGACAATACAAGCTCGTGAATACGCACCTTGGAAATAAAAATTCAAGTAAAAAATATATTCAAGTTGTTGAATTATATTTTTACGATAAAAAATTATATTTTGTAAATTAGAAACATTTTTTTTCATAAAAATTCGAAAATATGATCGAAACTAATCGAAATATAAAGCGATGGAAAAATGTTATCGCGTCAAATTATCTTTGCGCTATTTATTTCGCAAAACTATGTCAAATACTATTTATTTAAAAACTAAATGCTTTTCAATCATTAAAAAACACGATCTACATGTGTATATGTCCAAATATGGAAGCCAACTACCCCTCCTTTTAAACACAAGAAGATTTATTGATACAAGAAGCTATATAGAAAATATGGCGTCAGCAGAAAGAAGACTATTAACACGGTAGCACAGGAAATTCATCAAGTAGATCAGTTTCACCTTTGTTGGGCTAACGTCATGTACTTCCAAGATTTCTACACTAATCCAATAGATATGCTTTTCAGTTTAGCACGCATAACACTTAGGCACACTTGCTGTCAGATACCCTTATTCGTCATTAATATAACAACTTATATTTTTCGCAAGCCTTTACTAAGGTGTGAACCTATTAGCATTTCTTACGACTTAATGTTTTAATTAGCCACACCAAATTTGGCATTATAGAGCGGGCGCTATAACACTTTGCACAGTGATATTAGTGCTAAACTCAGAAATAAATGTGGCGGGATTCAAGCCGCGTTCGTATCAAACTTCGGACAGTACTCGAAGAGTTCCCTAAATGGACGAACCCGGCCTTATTGGTGACTCTACTTCGTTACCTAGTACAATGGTTATTTTATCATGACAACATATATGTAATCAAAATATGTTATTGAACTTAAGTTCGATAAATCTACTCGAAGTGGCATGTTGTTGGCTCGATAATGACGGATGGATTGTGGCTGTTTAGAATTTCAGGTCTTCAGAGATGCCAAATATGTTCTACCTTAAGGAATGGCGAGCCGAAAACGAAACCTTGTGTATGATCCACAAAACTATGTACTGTGTGGCATGGATTGGTCAGTGTTATTTGGGGCTAATTCGAATGCTAATGTACTCGGGTTTGAACGCCGGTCGCTGAATATATTTTAATGTTCCAGACAAGCACTAAATGCGGACTAATTCGGTCTAATTGATGAATTATATTTGTGAACTTGTGCAATGCTCATTTCATAGTGACAACACTTTGGCTTGGTAATTTTGATCAAACAATTGATTGTGTTTTGTAAGTTAATTTATTTTTATTGTTATTGTAAGCTTATAACATCTTGAGAAACCTAGATTTGCTTGTAGAATATGCGAGATTAGACATTTGATGAAACGGCAATGAAGAGCAAATTGACGTATGAATGACTATCAAAAGCTCTTCTACATCATTAATGCAATAAGAAAACATATTTTGATTTAAATATATGAACTAAATTAAAATGGAAAATCGTACATGCAATCTATTTTCAAAAATATAACCTAACGTTGTTATTGTAATATTTCTCTATTGATATAAATATTTCATTTTAAAAATTTTTTAAAAATTTCCGCAGAAGTGTGGAACTTGAAGATAAAAGAAACTTTTTAGGACATTTCTAACTTCTCACTAATCAAATCTGTACTTTAAGAAATGTATGCATAATACTGAAGTATGACCGAATGTTTACTTTAATTTTTAAAAATGTAGATTCAAGATTTATTTTAATGTTATTGTTTAATGAGGAAGAATTCACTCAAATGATCTAGATAGAGGTAAAATAGTCAGACCATCAAACACTTAGAGGTCAGTAGATTGTAGGTAATTGCCGCGATTCAATACACTTTGTGAGAAACTCACATACACAAACGTTCAATACAAGTGTAAGGTTAAATTAATGCGTCTTTTATTAGATGCTTAAGTTTTCATGTTCAACGTCGTATTGTGCCAGACAATTTAAAATTTATCCGCAACATAAATAAATTGCTGACGGCTCTGTGCACCAGTAGAGAAAATTATTTATAGCGATTATTCTATTTCACATTTGATGTCACGATTTACACTACATCTTCGCCTTGCTAGTCATCAGTCACATAAGGCCATGGTGAGTTTAATTAAATTTTAATTAACCGGATAAAAAAATGTGTCCTAATTAATAAAAATTTCTATTCATCCAAAATACGATCAGTTCTTTAACCTTTAACATCTCATCAGACGACATAAATTTTACAGATCACAGTTTAGTACAACTCCAAATAATACCTTTCGAGCATGACGATAGCGATTGAAGTGTTGAATAAAATAATCAAATTTTTTAAAAGATATTTATCACGAATAGCAAAAATTTTTGTTTATTTCGTTTAACTCAGTAAAAAAGTATGAAATTTCAATTCCTTAGGCAATTTACCAAAGCCTCAATCGACCCAAAAGTAAAGATACACATTTATAATAATCTGGCTTATTATGGCAGGGTATAGGGTAAAGAGAAATATTGAACATTCTGATTGTGGTTGATAAAATAAGTTGCCTAAATGCTCATTTTTGAATGTACGAAGACTGTTTGAATTATACATAAGCATATGAACTCACACACATATTAAAATCCAATAGACCATATATAACTTGTACCAAACCTGTAACTGACACCAACGCCATGATTTTAGATATAGCCGTAACTTCAGAAAAAATTCGAAGCCTCAACCAATCTGAACACCGAACTCCCGAGGATAACCTTATACCCTGGTTTTAATCGACATCGTTTAGCAAATTCTCTAAGTAACTAGGGCGTTCGTCTATGTAACACCTAATTGCTATATATTGTTTTTTTTCGGAAAAATAGTGTTAATTTAATTACTTTTTAAATATTTTGCATCTATATCATAATGATTCAAATATAACTATAAGTATATGTGAAATGCAGCAGGAGAAATGTCTATAGTCTTGTGAATAAATGCATTCACGTTAACTTAAATATATATACCTCTACACTTAATTATTATTAATCTTTGTCTGCGAGCAAACTATTAGGACCCCAGCTGTTCATTGCCCTGAAATTAACATTCTTGGTCATGCCGGACATTACGGCTCGATTTACCAGTTCTGCAGCTGTAGTGAGCTTCGACCTATATGAGTTAGGTTATTTATTCATAAATAAATCCGTAATCGGTAAACATTTTTATGAGAAAATCTTCGTGCAGGTTGATGATTATTGGTTTTTTAGCTAGTCATATTGCGCGTCAATAACATTTTTACAAAATATTGTTTCCTTCTCCCTTGGATAAAATTCAATTCAGTAATACATGTTGTCGTCGTAAACATCCGTGTTCCTTATAGTCGTCAAGCTAAAATTCATAAACATAAACCGAAACAGTGTCCACATATAGATCGTTTTATATATTTATTTACTTATTTTTATTATTTGTGATACTGACAAAAATAAACGCATCGGTTGTCATTTATAGAATACAAACTAGCTATTTCGCAATATGTTTTCTATTCTACTATTCAGTTGTTATCAGTTTATCGCCAACGACATGATTTGAAAACAATTTACAACGTCAATGCAATTAAAGATAATATGTCTGTATGATTTTATTTCTACAACAGTTGTGCTTTTATACGTAAACGTATCGGAGATAGCAACTTCCGGGTGTCCCACATACCTTAGTAAACTATTTCATTTTGCTATATGTTCGCAATAGCAATATAAAGTACAGATAACTTAGAGACATGTAAATCAAAATAAGACGAAATGGATATTCAGAAGTCCGTACGAACGTAATGCTTTATCTCATGAACACATACGTTTCGTACTTATTGGCGACAAATCAATATGTGTGGGAACTACACCACAAACCTATTGTGTTTAGTCAAGTTTTATGGAACAGTACAGCAGCGCAATCTGCAATACGTATATGCTTTTAACCAGTAATATAGTCTGTTTCATATAAGTGTCTTCAGCAGTGCGGATTCAATGGCATCTCGTTTAAAAACATATTTAACAGGCTTGTAAATTTTGCCAACACTATAATTTTGGAGAACAATTAGATTTCGCCAAAATGGAGAAAATGAATATTTCCAAACGTCTACTACAAATAGCAAAGCTTACTATGTAAATTGTTTTGGCGTATGGTTCGCTCCAACACAGTGGACTAAACCTCTGGATCAAATTGTCGTTATTTTTCCCTCCTGGTACAATGGAGGCTAACATTTACAATGCACACAATGGATTATTTATAAATATCACAAAATAACGTTTTTATTATCAGTGCTTAATTTATTTTTTAGTAAACGAACATGCTTACGCTGATACATATTAAAATAATAAGATAATAACTAAGAACCGTATATATATATATATATATATATATATATATATATATATATATGTGTGTGTGTGTGTACTTTTTGTGCATAAATGAACTAATTACATTTAAATGAATGCTAGCTGTCAACCTTGTCGGAAATGAGCGTTGTGGCATTCATTCTCTATTTGTTTAACAGAGATTATATAAGGTCAGAAACATTTAGCCAAGTTATCTACAGATCAGTTCAAAGATGCGTCCGCCGTTATACCGTTTTCATGTACGATATCGTGAAAGGTTATTATTTATCCTACTGCGATTAAAGCACGTCTGCGGATTTGTTGATTTTCAAGACCTGAATTTGTTTTTGGAGTTTACTTAAATGTTTACGGACTATCATAAATCATAATTATAATTAAATAAACAGGATTTTCGCAGCTAGTATTTACTCATATCTCCGCAAACAAAATCGTCAAATTTTTAACTAGTAGCAAATTAAAGCCATACCACCTTTTGCTGCATGTGCGATGCGGGTTAAAATTCGAAGAACGTTCATTTATTAAATTAGATATTCTGTTTACAAGTACTTTCCTTCATCTTGCTGTCTGTCGGATTCTACACTGAAAGCATATACATGCTAAATTATCAAAAGTGTTTTTTTTTCCTTTTTCGAGTATTATAGCAACACAAACTGTGCCATTCATATGTGGCTGCAAATATGTCCAATTGATTTTTTAACATACAGACTGGTAGAAACAAATTAGGCAGAAGAGTTGATTTATTTGTTTCGCTGTTGCTTGACGTGCGTTTAAAGTGTTTTTTCTTCTGCTCTTGTTAAAATGTAAATTATTTCAAAGAAACTTCTGTCATCACTTCAAATCACTTAGGAGATTGATTTGTTACGGGCGAAAATCTGTGCTAAATCGGCAATATGGCATTAACTTTGGCCTCATTGGCAGACTTTGAATACGTTTTCAGTTCCTGAAATCAGCTTGTTTTTTGCGTGTGGCTAGTTCGCCAAATGTAACAAAAGCTTATTATAATACTGTTAAAAGGATTTAGTTTTAGGGCAAATATATATTGGCTCTTAGTGGATCGTGGTGTAAAATGTATAACACATACAAAGAGAAAGAATACAAGATCTCTAGAAGTAGTGACACGTGCAAAATTTTACCGGTTTCGAAACACCAGAAATGGAGCACAGAATATTTAAATAAAAATATATCAATTTTACTTGCGAGTTTTGTCAAAAATAAACAGTTAAAGAAATTATCTTACGTTTCATGTATGTGTGTGGTCAGAATAAACACAGCAATGCACAAGTTAGAAAATGCCATTTTTCTACTCTGCCGATTTCGTTCTAGTTGTGCTCATATATATATATATATATATATATATATATATATATATATATATATATATATATATATATATATATAAATTATATATAAACATTTTATCAATATAATACAATTGAAAAAAGATAAGAATTTAAAATTATTGTATTTAATAGATTGAAAACTTCCACAGAGGCATTATCTATGTTATCGTCAAAAAATTTTAAATTAAACTAAAGGCCCATATAACGGTTTCCCATTTGCAAATTTGTTATGCATCACATCGCAGCCCATTTTTAAAGTTAAAACCCTGAGTTTCAATAAAACAGTTTAATATAGGAGCGAAGGTAAATTATACGATATTGTTTATATATGCCTATGTAGTTTGGCTTACTTTGTTGCACGCTTTGTGACCACGTAATTGTTGCTATGCTTGTCTAGCCGAAACTTCAAGTAGACTGCATGGGGAATATTTCCAACCAACATAAAACATCACTTGTTTAACATCTCTTAAATGTTTCAAACTACCACATTTAAAAAAATTTATTTGTGCATTAGTTATTGCGTTTCTAATAACAGATTAGTTGTAATAGGACAAGAAGGATATTCCAAAGGCTGCTTTAAAAAAGGCAAAAAATCCTCTAAATACGTGTTTTTGGCATTAGGACGACTCAAGTTGTCAGTAAGTACGAAATACATGTGTCCATGAGATTAAACCTTTCGTTCAAGCTGAGTTTGTTTTATCGTTCTAACCCTAATAAAACTCCTTTGCTACTGCTTACGTTTTATTTAAAATACAATTGAGTATATATTGAATCTGCTCAACAAGGAGAATGTAGCTATTACAAATTTCAAATATTGCTTCATATTGAAAACGTTGACAAGTAAAGACTTGGAAATATATAACAACGCTTTTATTTATCATATATTTTGATAAATAAAAACATGATATACGGCTGCGCTGCGTACTTCTATTGCTCATAATTATTGAAAAGATAGACAGGCCTTAAATTACGGCTATGGTTAAAACTTCACAGATTAGAATCACAGCAAAAATCCTTGAAAACTGTGGTCACACATTTAGGCATACGATAAATAAATAGAAAATATGCGGTGCATCTGGATCTTAAAGAATATTTCAACATATCAAATTTCACTGGAATACGGTCTGCCAAGTCATTTTGTTGTCGCGAGCATAAGATTTAGTGCATCTTTCATGGCCCCAAAAGTAATTGGCCAATCATGCAATAGTTTATTTCTAGTATAGTAACGGAGAATATGTCACTCATATTATTAGACTTAAGCGCAGAATCCTCCTATTTATTATTGTTCTAATATGATTTTTTTAAATGTAAACGCACAGGAACCTGCAACTACGAGAGGCTATTCATTACAACATGATCAGCAATAGAACACTGTTCATTTGAAACTTGTTTGGTCATGAAGTAGAACCCGTATTTTGGAATATTAAAGTCAATTAACATACATATATATTTAATATTAATAATACATAATCATATTTATCTTGATAGGCACAAAGGTCGATATCATTTCTGCTTCAAAATCGTACAATAATATTAATAAAATACAGATAAACGTTTTTTTTAACTTTACGCAAACACATGGTCCGATTTATTTTTAATTGTCTATTTAAAAAAATCGATATTGCCTTCGAAATCCGTTCTGCTGTATAACATTCTTTATGAAATCAAAAAGTTATAAAACTAAACTATAAGTTGCTCTGCTTCTTCATTTAAAAAAAATACCTCTGGTTAAAAATGCGTTTCATTTTTTTTACTATTCTTGTTTCCATGAAACTGTTTTATATAATGCACCCAAATAAATTTTCTCAATCGTTGGATGATACATTTAAACACTTTTAAATTTGTTTGGTGAATCTGGTGTATTGTTACAATATGGAGCATAGATCGATAATGGAGTAAACGGCAGAGCTGATCGAAAAATCAGCCGAAGGACAAGAAAAACTATTTGGATAGGTTTCGTAAACTTTTCAGATACAAATAAAACACAGCATTTTGATTTTCGCCTTTTAACAATTGAAGCAATATATATTTTAATCATTTTAAAGAAATAGTTCTCTGAAAAATGCAAAACTTATTGATTTCATGTCTATTGACAAATGTTATTCTGGTGATAATGTTCTTATTTAAGTATGCCAATTTGATGTGAACGTGTCGTTAAATATCGTATGTCACAGTAATTATTAGACAAATATCCGAAACGGAGAACCTGGGACTTAGGAACAAGGTTAATAGAATTCTATACCGTTATTTAAAGAAGTTCAGAGTTTGAAAATATGCTGTTAACAACTTTAAAATTGGAGGCTGATGCGATGACGTGCACTTGGAAATTAGGGAAAGTTGGCACAGAATGCAAAGTTCCCAATTCCTCGCAAATAAACAAATTTAATATAAGAATTTCAAACAAATGAACGTGGCTATATTATATCTTAAGCCCAAAATACACATCAAATTCCGTTATTCTCAAGACTTTCTATCCTATCGCTATATTATAATTTTATTTTCGTAGCTGTAGAAAATGTTTTCAGACATACTGCAAAACAGTCAATATCCACTATTGTTTAAAATACAATAACATTCGGCAAAAGGCTAGCTTGCAGACATCTAACAGTCATCACAATTGTCTTGCCACATTTATCTCGAGAAGCATAATCAACTTAAATGCTGCACTATTGCCCGGTCAATGAAGATCAAAGAAATATGACTAATTTCTCAACTGCAAGGTATAAACAAATATTTCGGAAGGTAAAAGCAATGTAGTGTCACTTGGCCTTTTTGCTCAGATAACGCAAATAGAATACACCGAACAGCTTGAAAAAATGGTACCATCAAGGGGATGCTTGCATTTCATGCTTAATTGTGACCTATATACCTTTATGCATCATGTTGTTACACAGGCCATAACGAACAATGACACAACTAAAATTATCAGATCTATATGATATTATACATTGACCTACTTGGAAGGAAACGTAACTTTTCTGTGAGAATCTATATTTCAGAAAAACATTGAAAAAAACAAACGGGTCTGATATAAATGCATTATAAAATGTCTAAAAATGTTACGCATTCAACTAATAATAAAGCCACGGCCAAGCAGCCAATACTTATTAAAATACGAATTCACTTGATAAAACTTCAAATAAACTAAAGCACCCATTTACTTGAATATGATTTACCAACGTCGTATGCACCATTTCTGCTATTATATGATTGTGATACTAAGCAATCGTTTGTGGAAAAGATAAGACTCCAAATAATGTAGTAATTGTCCCACAAGGGCAGTTTGGTGATTAGAATAATATTCAGTGTCGTTGGCTGGATCACGACCATGTGATTAAGAGCCCCGCTACTCTCGACAAACTCAAGGGGTCTAACGCATTGCCCAAAAAAAAATCTATTATCTTAGATGAGATTTTGCTTTATTTAACACTTGTTAGTATTACTCTGATCGCGAGCGGTCACTATGGCATTACTGTAATGGGAATTGAATTAAAGATTCTGGTTCAACGTGATAAAAATTATAATAAAATCGTGGCCTAAAGTAAGCATAATGTAAAATATACAATTTTTTAATAAAATCTCTGTTTTCGTCTCAGAGGTTTCGGCAAGAATTACTCAGAAACTTTGCAATTTTATCAAAATATTTTGCATAAGATATAGATTCGCATGCTGCATTTCCAGCCTCGAAAACGGCGGTAACGCTCTATATGTCCCTATCGAATGATCACATTTTTATGTCTCTAGACGTCCAGGAATTTCTTGTTCAAACAAAACACAAATTTACAAATAACTAAATTCCTGGCATAATTATAAAAACCTATGATTCTTAATTACATCAACGTTGCGACCTTAGTATAAACAATAATTTTGTCAGTATAAACTGATCATGTATATTGTAGACGAACCAAATTTATCCAGAAGACCAGTTTCGTCCTTATTAAGAACTCCAGTTTTTTTCCACGGCTGGGCTCGAAACTAAGCACGCCTTCTTCGGAATTTGTTGCTCTAACCACTCAGCCACTCTGCGCACATAACATACAATTTTCAGTTTTATAATAACAAATGTTTCTTAGTTAGATTTTCCTTCCAGTGGAGCCTGTATTGCACACATTAGACCTAAAGTTTCAACTAACCACCCCAATCTGTCATTATAAACTATGCATTCTTCTTTGTCCTACATGAAAACGCTTCAAGTCCAGAAATTTTCCAAGGACGGGCACAAACCGGATAAAACTCAGGACAGTAATTGATGAATTCGCAATAAGAACGATTTGCCTATTATACATTATACAGTGCTTAGCTTATACTGAAAATTGTACGTACATATTTGGATTGATGTTTACATCAAGCTCGCAACCTTGATTTGGATAATTTGTATCGCCTTCCTCGTCACCAATGATAGTTCAGTTCCAATGAAAGTCATTTGTTTGCTGTAGATTTCAGCAGAAAAGCTGTATAGTAATAAATATTATTCTAAAAAACAACATTTTTCTATTTATTATAAGATAAATAGTGCGTACTTAAATATACTTAGTAAACCTACACTTTGGAAGGCTATTAGGTTTAAATGAAGCCTAATGCAGCAAATAAACTTTAAAAAATTATAATGTATATATATATATATATATATATATATATATATATATATATATATATATATATATATATATATATATTATTATCCGTAATAAACATAAACTTTATTATTGAATGTTTTTCCTAAAAATATTCGTCTAATATATATATATCTATATGTATATATATATATATATATATATATATATATATATATATATATATATATATATATACATATACATATATATGTACTAACGATATACCATAATACTGACTGAGAAATAAACAACTTCCCGCTATTATTTAAGGTAACATGAACTTATATGTTTTCTTTTGCTTTGGTATTTCTTTTCTTTTGACAGAAATCAATAAAACCGATTAATTTCAATTTTGTACAACTACCTTTGCGGTAAACTAACAGATATGCATTTATATATTAGGCTTGGATATCTGGAAGATAAGTTAGACAATTTATGACTAGCAGATTTTATCAGGCTGCATTAATTTATATTATTCCCAATTAATCCATTATTGTTTTTAATCTATATATAACTTTTTATAATCAGTTTCGTTTGACATTGGATACGCATAATAAATTACTACAAATAAACTAAATTACGCTAATGTCCTGGAATTTGAATTATATATATATATATATATATATATATATATATATATATATAATATATATATATATATATATATAGAAATTAAATTGAAAATTTCTATGGCAAAATTTATATTACACATATTTGTCAGTATAAAATAAAGTCTTTATAAGGTAGTAATGCCAATTCATGAAGTAGAAGTTGTCAGCCAATACGTCAGCAACAACATTCAACGATGATTCTTTCAGGCTATTTCTTTCGAAATTGTAAGAAACTTGAATTCCTACGTTTGAATTTAAGTGTCATTATATAACGTATAAAAATCTTTCGGGACATTTTTCTAACTGATTTATCAAAGAAATGTAACATAAAAATTATTTATGCTACACTCCGTAGTTTGCCATATTTAGAGACTAGTTATTTTATAATGGTTTATTGTTTTTATCCGAACTCGCATTTTCTATTTAAAGAATCATTATCACCATCCGACCAATCCAAAATTGTTCAATTATATGCCTTATATGCATTTTGTGAAAGTTACAAAATGTAAATTTTTGTGAATGCATAATAATTGTGCAGAAAAACTTAGCCGACAGCTAGATGTAAGAGCAGCACGTCGAAATTGTCTTTTCTTATAAATGCAATTCGGTTTGGCGCCGTGTTCTAATGATGGTCATAAGTTGTCAAAATGACTGACTGCAGAACTGTTAAGTTGTATGAAAGGTTCAATGCAACGCATTTATCATTTATTTGAAGCTCGCAATTTTGATTTATTGAAAGGAGAAATTAATTTTACTTGAATATAAAAGTACGGTCAACAGAAAAGGCACACAAAAAATAAATATATATTACCCTAAAAAAATCAAATAGAAAAAAAGTAATAAGGCATAATTTCGTATAGGGATTGGGATGGCTTATGCTAATGCCAGTGTACAAACAGATTGTTTGTATAGTTATGGACAACATCCACTTTTTAAAAGAGACCCAATTAGCGACGCGCTTTCAGCAAATTTATTTCGCACAAATCGATCTGATGTGAGCTTAGGCAAATATGTGCCTCGTCGGTTATTGTCATTCCCCTTGACAATACTAGAAATTTAGACATTGAAAAGTGATGTACGTTAAATTGCGAATGGGTTTAATAATTAAAAAAATAATAAATGTTGTGCGCTACAGGATATTTCAAAATAACCCTTTCACTATTTTCGAAAAAGATTGTTGTTTTACCATCAATGACTTTGTTCCTTGTGTTTTCGCTTTCAGTTTTGAATGCCTTTTCCAAAGGTTAACCTAACAAATGAATTTTAGTCAAGTAAAAAATGTTGTACAAAATTTCAAGTTAATTAACATCAAGGTTTCGAATGTGATATAAACAATAATACCTTTGTTTATTTGTTTTTCAGTATAAAGTATGCATTACACACGGAGGCAAAGGCAATACTTCCAGTTGACTGCTTTCGTTCTTATTGGGAACTTATGAAGTACTGCCTAGAATGTTCCCGCTGATGGATATCGAACCGGGGCATATTTGCTTCGGTAAGTGTGACTATACATAACTCCAATCCGCTTCCCAAATAAATGTGCCTCGGTTCGAGCCCAGTCTGTAACAAAATTCTAAACAATACTCGAAGAGCTCCTAATAAGGACGAAGCCGTTCCACTGGATAAATTGCTTTTGCTACTTTACGAAATACATTGTTTTTACCGGAATACGTATAATCAACTTGATTGGTATTTATATCAATCCCGCCAAATTGATATTTTTTTAAATTGTTGTCACTACCCACGCAACCAATGATGGTTTTTTTAATATTTTCATTTCTCAATATATGTATTGGTGTTTGTGCGTGTGTGTCTACAACTAAGAAGCGTTTTGTTATATTTAATCGCATGTGAACGTTTTTTCATCTAAGGGGTCCTACTATTACCTCGTACGAATTGATGAAACCTTACTAGATAATTATTCATGATGTATGTGTAGAAGTGTTTAAAATTGCGATGTCATTATATAATTTTACTTGCATGCGCGTGTACGTTAATATAATCGAAGCTATAACGACTAAATAACTTCTAAATGACAAGCGTCTGATTAATGGTTTTATTCTCATCTTGTGATATGCAGCACGTATGTTTGGCGTCACTAGTTATGAAGGGGCAAATTTATACCAACACGCCTGTTGCAAACTCATGTCAACATAAATGGTTAACATTTAATAATTAATAAGTAAATAAGGATAGAAGGTAAAACTATTCGCAGGTCAACTAATGTTTGGTTAATTATATTATTAAAGGATAGACAAAAAACTGGAAAATTTCCTGTTGAAGGAAAGTTCATATTAATTTTGCTGAGGAAGTCGATATTTAACATCAAAATTGTATAATAATAATTGTGCTCTAAAAAGAAACTTGGTTAAAAAATAAAGTAAGACAACAAAAATAAATATAATGAAAAATGAGTGATTCTTGATTGTTAAATTAAATAATGAAACGCGTTTTTTTACATTATACGTTGGACAACCTAAATTCAACATTCTTAGAATTCAAATTGAGCTAGTCTCCGTTTTTGAATCATGCAATCTTTGCTTTATACCTTTCGCACGATTTACGTTAAAAGTCGAGCCCAGTTGTTTAACTCATAATGTCATCGCTTGTTTTTATTTCAGTGAACTTATTAATCAATTCAAGTTCTGATGAGCTTCTCTTTGACAATGAGTTACGGAACGGGACCTTGAAAAAAGAGGGCATTTGGCGTAAAAAACTTGGTTCCTAAAACAAGGAACATGTAATTCAATTTAATTTTATGTCTTGTTTCCATTGTATGATATGAAATATTTGACCAAATAAATTCTCTTATTAACATTTAATCTTATTTTCTTATATTATTGATTTAATTTTCGCCTAGGTTCACCCACGTACATGAGATAACAGCCATTGCATGGAACTTTATACACTAGTGATTGGTTTGGCATTGCACTTTTCGCAATCTGGTTAGGAGATTTAATGACTGCTGTAATGGATTGTTATAAAATTGTTCGTATACTCTATTCTGTAGCTACTGATTCTACTTATTTGCTTAGAGTCCGATATTACCACGAATACACGAAACTACTTCGTTATGTTTATCTAAGAGTACTCTAAAAAATTATTTATTTTCCTCACTATAATCATTATTTTTGTTTTCATTAAATCAAACAATTAGCACGGAATATTTCTCGTGGTCTACCCAATTCAATCTCCTTATATTCTGTCTGTTAACTTTTGGCACCTAATCGTCACCGATTATAGGATATTAATTTCCATTCAATTAGATTGACTCGGCTTCAATTTACGAAGGGTAGTCGTGTCTGTATCCTTCCTCCGTATATATTTCTGTATTTCGGAATATATAATATTAATTTTAAGTCCGGAAACCGTAATTCATCCAATGATCGTTTTCAAATCATAACCATTTTAATAAATCTATCAATTTTTCCTCTCAGTGATTTAAGTGATAAATATATCACCCATGAACAGCAAGTATAATCTCGTGTATATCCGTTTCGTGCTTGCTGGTAATTCATCAGTTGGAGCCCGTATTAGGTCCTTTACCTACTATATATTTGGGTGAGAAATGTGGGAAAATAGGATGGTAGATTTTCCTATACGAATGTGCAAACCTGCAGTAGTGAAGCTAGCTTCATGCAAGGTCTTCGACAATGCGACTTCCAAGCTATCTTGCAACATATAACATATATATACAATGTCTGTAAAGGATACCATCACTAGGGCTAATGTGTCAGTAGCCAATACCGGAATTAGCTTCATTTTTGCAGGTTTATACTTTCGTATGGGAGATTATACCGTCCTATCTTCCCACATTCCACGACCAAATATATAGTTGGTAAAGGGCGTAATACCGGCTCCTATTGTTGAGTCGCCAGTAAGCACGAAACGAATGTGCACGAGATTATACATTCCGTTCATGCTGCCTTTGGTTTATCATTCAGGTCATATTTTTTCTTATTGTTACTTGTTGCGTAACACATTATACACAATTACACGTGCTCAGCAATTTGACTTTCTATCATCATCTTTGAACACGACGACAATTATTTTACGTTTAGCAAACAACAATTCGTTTATGTTATGGAAAATCAGACATGCGGCTCTAGCATTGAGCATTCTTGCATACACTGTACTTGACTGGAAATGTCGGCTGCTATATTCCTTGGCGGTCACGAAAATTGGTCTTTTGCAGCTTCCTCTATATGCACTTGAATTGTATCACTTAACAACTAATCACTTATTTGGTGCAAACTATCATTTCACTCAGGGTAGCGAGCTTGCGAAATATGTATTATTCGAATTGTATCCAAACAGTCTCAAAACATATGTAAACTAACGTCAGCCAAACTTACTGTTGCGTTTTAAAATTTCATTAAAATCTTTAGAGCACAACAAGCAACCGATTTACGGAATCAAATCGCAATTTGTACATAAACAATCGATAATCAGGTATGAGGCAATCACGTTTAGTGGCCTTATATAACTTTTTCTTCACCGAAAATTTAAGCTACAAAATGTCTATACGGTCACAAATATGAAATTTATGAAAATTATATCACATACGCATAAATTATACAACCAAACAAACATTGAATGAGTGTGTGGCGAAAAGAATATCCTCAAAAGAAGTTTGGGGCATAAGATACATGCTAATCCAATCTGACGGCACTATTGCAGAATTACTATACGTATTAGGTAATCACGCAAATCGATATTCCGAGATCATCTGTGAAGCACAACCGCAGTTTTTAGTTTTGTGCAATTGGTTGAAAATAATGTGATTGAATTTTATCTGCAGATCACAAAATTTGTTTACAAGATTTTGTCACACTTTGCGAAATCAATGAATCTTGAATTGCAAAACTTACGCACAATTGGTAAAAATTTTTATGCAGTTTATATAATATATATATATATATATATATATATATATAATATATATATATATATATATATATATATATATATATATATATATATATATATATATATATATATATATATATATATATATATGATATGTCGTTCGATTCTCATGTTAGTTTGTCAACTTCTTTCGTTGATGAATAGTCGAAACACGACAGCATGTGTGACTGACGTTGGTTTATTATGTTGTGAGAATGTATAGGCACAATGTGATTGGCATTTATCTCAATATTACAAATTTGACTGATATAATTTTGCTACCACCAGCAATATCAATGATAGTGTAATTCTATAATTTATGGACATATAGCGAAATCTGCTAAATTTTATTGTTCATGACGTCATAAATAATTTTGCAGCCGAAATTTCCAATGAAGTAAAATTTATGCTAGGCTACTAGATGTGATGACCGCATATCTTGTCCTGTGCCTCTTATAAATGTATTGCTGTTTGACTCTTTATAGTTAGTTTTCAAACATGCTCTGATGATGGTCGTGGAGGATCGAATATGGCCAGTAAGTCTGATTAATGTTAGTTTTTCAATGTTGAGTAACTGGTTAGATACAGTTGGATCGTTGCTTTTTATCAAGCTTGCAAAGTCTATTTTAAAATTTGTTATCACCACCTGTGTAATCAATGATTTTTTAGTTGTATATCCAATGAACACGTGACGTAAGCTACAAAAATTTTATTTTCGTGACTGCATAACAATTGTGCAACTGAAATATCCAATCAAGTCAAATTTTGGCAAGATTACAACGAATGAGAGCCACATATCTCGTTTTCCGTGCCTTAAATATGAATTGCAGTTTGATCCTTGCTAGTCAGTTTACTGTCGGGCTCTGAAGATGGCCATAAGATGTCGAAAAGCTTTATTGTTTCCGATTGACTGTAGTATTGATCTGTCGTGCGACTGGTAAAAAACAATGTGATTGGTGTTTTTCTTAATTTTTCAAACTTGATTTGAACAATAATTCTCATTTCAATAACAAAACACAATTAAGAGCAAAACGGCAGTGGCTGGCGCAAATTACATATTTCACATCGATTCAGATATTCTAAGTTCCTACTATCTAATTCTACTTCATGTTAACACTATTGCCAGTGTAAAGCGTACACAAAATACTGTGTAACACTATTTGTCTTAGATGTATCACAGATAAAGTTTGGTGACGAAAATATGCTTACTGATTATTTCGCCTTTATATAGGTATTTGAGAAAACGATAATAAGGACAAACATGTAACGAAAATTAAACATTGATTGATTGCGCGCGTAGTGATAACAATTCTTTTAAATAAACTTTGCGAGCTTGAAGTAAGCACCAATCCCATTGTATTTAACCAGTCGTCGAACAAAATGACAAAACTACCGCCAGTCGCACCCACTGACACGTTTCGATCTTCCATGATTATCTTCAAATTACAACGGCAAACTGGCTATCGAGGATCAAACCCTCATTGAATATATATGGAAAGCAAAATTAAATATGCGGCTCTTGCCTCTAATAGTCTCGCATACATTATTCTTGACTGGAAATGTCAGCCGCACAATTTCAATGCCGTCACGAATAGTAACACTTTGCAGGTTTCGACACACACATATATATAGACAATACACTTAAACATTCATTTATTGCGCGGGTAATGGTAACAATTCTTTGACTCAAGTTTTGCCATGTTGTTCGACAACTGGTTAAATGCAACGAAAATGTTAATGCTTGCAACTTGACTGTGCAGAATTGGATCGACATTTCTCCAAATTTGCACTTTCTAAGACAATGATATTACCTCATGTTGATAGATTATGCTGCACAATAAAGGCGTACTATATTAAATACAAATAGTATATATCCTCTATTAATTGTCACATAACATTATTTCATTGGTGGCTTATTATTTAACTGCCGGAATGGTCGATTCATTGGTGTAATCAGTGCAATGGATGTAGCCTGTATTAGTTTACGGAGAGATCTGACGAAGGTCACTTCACAATTTGCAATATTCAAGACCAAGCAGCTTCACTATGTTTTGTGACGAAATCGGTCTAGTGGAAGAATAGCCCTGTCTGCATAATACAATGCTTAGTTTATACTGGAAATATATATATATATACATATATATATATATATATATATATATATATATATGGGACTGATGTATACATAAAGATCCCAACCTTGAAATGAATACATGATTTGCGACTGGTGTGAAATATTACTGTAACATATTAGAGCCAGCAAATTTGATTTTAATAAATATTACCGCTATTTGCGACCTCAAATAATGCGTAATTAAATGGATAATTTTTAATCAACCATTTATTACGTGGATGAAGAACGCTGTATTTTAAACTAGGCTTACAAAATTTATTTATAAATCAATTAAATTTCATTTAATCAGTGACGCAGCATAGCTAAACTACCACCAGTTACACTAACTGACACGTTTCGATCGTCCATGATCATTATCATAGTACCTGGCAAACTGACTAGCGAGGATTAACCTGCACTACATACATGGGATTGACAAATTATAAATGCGGCTCTCAGATCAATTTGTCTCGCATGCATTTTACTTGACTGCAAAGATTGACTGCACAATTTCTATGCTGCCACAAACGTCAACTTTCTGTAGATTTTGCCAAATGTTTATAGTATATACAATTGAACAATCATTGATTACACGGGTGGTGATATCAATCGTTTTAATCACGCTTGTGTGTTTGATAACAGTTTAATTTTAGACATAGAATAGGCATTTTGTAGCCGACATGTCCTGTCAAGTGCTATATATTCGAAACTACTGGAAGTGAAATCCGCATATTTTGATTTGATTTCCTTATATATGAATTTCTGCTTGATCTTCGTTAGTCAGTTTTCGATCAAGCATTTATGATGATCTCAGAAGTTCGAAAAGCCTCAATACGTATGACTGACGCTAGTTCTTCTATTTTGTGCGATTTTATAAATGCATTAGCATTAATCTTTATATCAAGCTGCAAACAGCTTTAATAAGTAATATCACCAACCACGCAATCCATGATTGCTTAATTGTATTATTCATATATATATGGTAAATACTGCAGAAAGTTAAGTTCGTAACTGCATAGAAATTCTGCAATCGACATTTCCAGTTAAGTACAAAGTATGCGAGACTACTAGAAGTGAAAGCCGCATATCTTCTTCCCTTACATAAGTATTGCTGTATTGTCCTCGATTGTCAGTTTACCTTCTTGCTCTGATGATGTTTATAGAATGTCAAATCAAGTGAGTATGTGTGGCTGACAGCAGTTCTACCTTATCGTGCTGTTTTTTAGATACAATGAGATTGCTTTTTATCGCAAAGAACAAGTTTATTTACCTGACCAGTGTTGAGATAAACGTAGAATTTTTCCCCGTTTCTATTACCATTGAAAATTTTCGGGGCATATTTTCTTTTCCCTTTATCATTCCACATCTCAATACTAGTTATGAAGACAAACTTGCTTTATTGGGACGTCGTTATTGCTTATTTTGAACTGTTGACACATAAATAGATGATAAAATAGGTTCCAAGAATATTCCATTGAAAATAGAATCAGGGAAAAAAGCAGTTAGTTACAACACATATCAGGTAATTATGAAAGACTCTGTATAGCAACAATATATTTATTTTAAACTCGATAGTATCACAGTACTTCTAAATAATAATTACCGTAAAGTGTAAATAAAAACCATAAATTAAATTTATTATTATATATTACTAAGTATCATGAATTCTCAATCTTTTATGACATATTGGATGTGTTCACAATGATGAAATGTTAAATCTAATTAAATTATGATACAAATTTTATTTTGTCTACGATATACTCTAAATTCTGGAAAGTACTTGAAGCGTTCGTAGTAGAGATAAATTCGGTCTACTAGATGAATTGACTGTTCTACATTCACAATGTGTAGTTTACACTGACACCTAGATATTATCATGAATATTGTTGCTACGAATAATCGTGTGTTAATTCTGCGTTAAAATTTTCAAATAAAATTCTATCTATGCGTAATAATGGTTTTTTAGTATTATAGGCAGAGAATTCAATGGATATTTATGTATGAATCATAAATTCTGGCAAGCTTGCAATATATTGACAGTTCTGGTGAGATAGTAAAGATTTGTTTTTGATTTGCTGTTATGTGAATCAGACTGTTTCTTTACAAATAATCCAATAATTTTGATAGTATTGTATTTTGCTTTGCGAAGCATTAAAATTGAAGTTTATACTTGTGTGAAAAGAACAAATTTCAGATTTGATATCAATTCTTTAAAAAACCAAAAGACCAGAATAAGAAAAATTTGCTCTCTCTTCTCATTGGACTAGGCACTAGTGATGTAATTTCAAAATCGGATGTGCAATAATGACACAGTGGTTTTATATACCGATAGACGATTAAGGTAAAACGATGACAACAATCATCTAACAGATGATGCATGTTCCATTCTAAGCACTTTCAAAGAACCAATTTTAAAAGGTTTGGAGATAACTTATGTGCCATTATGTGTTATATTTCTTTTATTCAAATTGAGGGTGCATTTGTGTTTCGTGAATCCACAGGTTATATGCACTCGGCATTATTTATGGCGTACCTAGTCAAAAAAATTATTCAAATAAGGTGACAATGATATTACAAAGTCGTCATGAACAATAAAGCATAATCTCATGCACCTACGCGTTTCGTGTTACTAGCGAACCATCGACAGTAACCGGCAGTGTTAGCCAAATACACTATATTTCTGGTCAATAAATATAGGATAGCACGATGATGCAATAAACAAGAGATATTTCTAAGAAGATTCTAGTCGATTAAACTTCATATAGGATAACCCACAATTTATAATATGTACCAAGCATACACAGTGTACCAACAAATTTATTTTCGATATCCACACAGACTAAGTAATAATTATTTATCCAGTCTAGTAATCAGGTTATAATTATTTAAACAGGTTATTACGAGACGAAGTCACGCACTACATGCATGTTTTATTTACCTCGTTATTCATCTTGGTCATTTATTCATTCAGGTGGAAATTGTTAGCATCACTATGCAATGCTTAGTTTATAATTGCAGAAGATGTATTAAAAATCCTGCCATAATACTGTATAAATATATATATGTATATATATATATATATATATATATATATATAATATGGAAAATCTCTATATAAACATAAAATATATATATTTTGGTGTAGTTAATGAAATCCATTATGCTAGATTACTACATTGTTTAATTTATTATGATGGCGTATGTATAAAATTACCGAATACTGTTATTATGCCTACATTCATTCTAATAGATATATATATATATATATATATATATATATATATATATATATATATATATATATATAAGTTTTTCTCAACAGAGTGGGTCGAATTGAATGGAAACTGAATAAATTATGTACATTATATTTAAATATTAAATGGTAGTGATAACAGACATAATTGTTTGCAGGAAAAAGAAATAAAAAATTATGGAAATGAAACCGATTGTGTTTGTTTAACAAGCATTAATTAAACAATACTCCAAGCATTAGGAATTTATTGCAATTAAAAATTACTCAAGCTGCCTCAGTCAACTGAAGTAACGACTCGATAATTTGAAAAAGTCACAACTGAAAGCATGGCAGGTGTGCCATTCAGCCAAGTTAACATACTTTATCTGGTTTTGCTATTTAAAATGTTGACATGTATAAATCTACATAATTAGCATTTCAAAAATAAAGCTAAGAGTTTAAACAAATAAAAGTTTTCAAACTTTCATCATTGTTGAAATGTTGGATTTAAAAACTGTTGCCAAAATTGAAGAAAGCATCAACATAATTATAACCAAATGAGATTGAATTGAAAAAACTACATAAAAGTCTACAAATTAAAATCATTCACTAAATTTGTTACCTCAATTTTAAGTCATTGTGAAGTAAATTACAATAATGATAATGCATGAATATAATCATAGATAAATATAGATAGGGTTAAAATAGAATTAGATAGCTATCGAGCTAGTTCAAAAGATAGATAGGTCGATGGATATGTGGAAAGATTGAATTAGAGATAAATAAAGAAGTATAAAATGGATAAATAAAAATAGAGATAATTGGATTGATTGAAAGGAAAATCCAAATACAAAAGGTTATATATATACATATATATATATATATATATATATATATATGCAGATAGATAAATGAAATAGTAGATGGAGGAAAAGATGGACCAATAAACTTTTTGAATGATTGACATATGAATAGAAAGATAAATGTTATGAAAGAAAGGAGCAAGTTACATGTACAAATAAATGGACAAATATATATAGACATACAAATTGATAAATGCAAAGAAAGGAAGACTAGTGATACATATTTGCGTCTTTAAAAAAATAGATAGGGTTACAAATAGATAAAAAAATAAAAAAATAGTAATGAGATCGATAGATAAATATTTAGACATATGTAAATAAATAAATAGATAATAGATAAATGAAGAGACTAAGAGCGCGAAAGTAAAATTTTGAAACATATGCAGGTTTGTAGACAAATAGAATGATATTTAGATAAATAAATATAAAAATATACCTAAATGAATATAGATACATAGATATTTATAAACATAGCCAGATGGATGATCGGAACGTAAACAGACAAATATATAAATAGACGGATATTTGGATCTATATATATATATTTAGTCATATATATACATATATATATATATATATATATATATATATATATATATATATATATTTAGGTTCTTGTATCAATAAATCTTCTTGTATATAAAAGGACCGGTAGTTGGCTTCCATATTTGGATATATATATATAAGTATATCCTGATAGGATTAGAATAAAAATGATTTATGATTGTAAATTTAAATATTGAATTAGGGACGCTTTATTGATATACACACCTGCCTCATTATTTACATGCATTTTTAGTATATAATAATGCTCGTAAATGTGAAGAACGCATTTTTTTGAAGGACTGGTTTTATACATATTTGGGACAATTTACATATTGTCCAGAATTTGCCGTCATCAGGGCACGAACCTAGGCACTTAAGATTCTGAATTCGTTGTTCAAACCAGTGAGCCACCCTGCCGCACACTACACATAATTATAGGTTAAATACTAACAAGTGTTTCTTAGTTAACCTATATATTAGTTGGGGCATATGCGGTATCTATTTTAGAAGTAAATTTCCAACTAACCACCCCAAATCTGTTAATAAATATCAGACACTACGCTAATTGGTGAAGTGCTGTAGAAATAAACATTTATATAATTAAACGAACATTGGTTGCGCAAGCGATTATAAAATTAAATTTAATCAGGTTTTTTATCTTGATATCAACACCTGTTCATTATTTACGTTTATTTGTCGGTATAAATTAAGCACTATAAAGTGCGGGAAATATAATTAGTACAGATGAACAGTTTTGTTCTTATAGGGAACTATTGATGCATTGTTCAGAATTTGCCATGAACAGAGGAAATAACAATTATTTAAATCTGGGTGGCTCAGTGGTTAGGCAAAATGATTCCAAATCCGAGGTTCTTGATTCGAACCTTGTCTTCCGCAATTTCTGAAGATTAAATAAAGAGATCCCAATAAGGTCGAAATCGGTCGACTGGATGAATTGCCTTTTCCGCATTATTTAATTCTTGGTTTATTCTTACAAATGTATGACATAATGGAGCAGGGTTATCAAGATTGGAACATTGTCTTCAATAATTTTTAAAAACACCTGCACAATCCTTGGTTGTTTAATTAAATACTGATATGTATAAAGCAGACAAATGGTAAAGTTAAACGACGGGATTTCCAGTTTTATGGATCATTTAAAGGTGAGATTCAAAATTGGATACTGTTTGTGGCGGAGAACTAATGTATACGCAATTAAGTATAAGATGCTGCGCACCTTCTAACTATTTAGTTCACTTATGACCCGAAAGATAAACCAAAAACAGCATGAACGGTAAAACTTATCTCGTGCACATTCGTTTCTTGCGTCCTGGCGACTCCTCAGTAGAAGCCGGTATTACGCCTTCTATCCACTATATATTTTGGTGAGGAATGTTGGAAAATAAATCTGTATAATCTCCTACGTAAAATTCTGTTTGCGGTACATGGTACTAAGTCGATGGCTTGAAATATATGCTATAGTTCACCAAAATTAAGAATTACAACTATTTCTGAACACATGTTACTCCTGTAAATCCATACACTCTGGTCTTGATTGATATCAGTTATCACATTTCGCGTTAATCATGACATCATTCAACTAGTTAGATACTATTTGTGGCGGAGCACTAATATATATGCAATCATGCATTAGGTGTTGCGCACCTAGTAACAAATTGGTTCAATTATGACCAGAAGGATAAACCAAAGACAACATGAACGGAAAGTATAATCTCGCGCACATTCATTTCGTGCTTACTGGTGACACTTCAGTAAGATTGTACCTTTCGTTCATGCTGTCGTTGAATTATCCATCTGGTCCTAATTGCACTAATTTGTTACTAGATTCAAAATTGGTTGAAAAGGCTTTCTCCACATATTAATTACAATCGATACGCACACACTCTTTGAATCGCCCCATCTTAACACACACACATATATATACATATATATATCTTATTTCTACTATTATCTACAGCCATTGTTCTGGATTCGTCCGTATATTCGTTCATCCAATCTCAACTGAAAATTTGTCGTAACCAATCCCCTCTTCTTTAGACCACTCCTTTTGCGCAATTTAGACCACTTCTTTTGCGTAATGTGATTTGGTGTGTCATCGCTTTCATTATAATTGCGTCCGTAATTGATGGGTGTGTCGTATTTTGCGAAACTTAGGCTATTTTTGAAGGCCTGTCAGTTATGTTTTTATTCCAATCCAATTTAATTTTTTTGAATTATTTTCTGCACGTTTAATCAGGGCTTCAGCTTATTACTCTGATGATGATCATGGAAGGTCGAAACGCGTCAGTGCGTTGCGTCTGGCGGTAGTTTTGTTATGTTGTTAGACGACTGGTTAAGTACAATAGGATTGGTGTTTACTTCAAGCTCGCAAACTTGATTTACAGAATTGTTACCACCAACCGCGCAATCAATTATTGTTATATTGTATTAATTACAATAGCTTCAAAAGCCAGAAGCATTTTTTCCGTTTTTGCCTTGTACAGAACTGAAAAATTGCTACCATTTACAGCATGACCTGTGAGTAGTACATGCTCGCAAATTGCTGATTTTTGTTCAGGAGTTGAACCTCTCTTTAATAGTTTTTGAGGGAGATGTTGATTTATTCTAGTTTCGAGCTTCTTTTTTGATCTGCCGATGAACTGAGCGTTGCAGGTACATTAAAATTTGTATACAGACAAAGGAGTTGACGTCACGGAGAGGCTATCTTTTTCATTCGTGCGCATCAGTTTTTTTTGTTCAACACCACTCTCATCTGTATTGATGGAAACTGTGCTTTAGTCGCTCGAATTACTTTTCTTTTGAAGATTTCAACTAGAAGATCACCTCCAAAGGCAACACTAAGCGTTACCCTCTGGGGTGTTTTGTTTTCCTCCAAATTGGTCTCGATTTAGTTGCGTTGCTTCAAGTTGTATTCGATGAACCAGTCCGGATAGCCATTATTTTTCAAAGATTTGCGAAGCAAATTTAGCTCTAATTCAATTTTGTTCGGTGAACAAATCCTGCGTATTCGTGTGCCCAAATTTATTATCAGGTTCCTTTTGTACGCTCTTGATACACAACTGAAATAATGGATGTATTGCCGAGACCCGCTTGATTTCTCGTTATTCCTACATCTAGAAAGGATAAATATCCATCTTATTCTTCTTCTATTGTAAACTTGATTGCTTGGTCAACCTTGTTTATGTGATGTAGCAGTGCATTTGTATTTTCATTCTTTTCAACGACCATGAAAGTATCGTTAACGTAGCGTACGTAAGAACGAGCTCCATTGATAAATGGTTTTAAACCAGTTGTTTCTAAATGATGCATGTAAATGTCTGCCAATACTGGTCCAAGAGGACTACCCAGACCTATGCCATCAATTTGTCTGTAAAAGACTCCTTGGAATACGCATTGTACGTTAGACGTACATAATACAAGTAGTTCTCTTATGTCGTCCACTTCTATCAGTGTTTCCGCTCCTGATGATCGTAGATATTCACATAGGATATTTATAGTTTTATTTATTGGAATGCTATTACAGAGGGACTTTATATCGATGGACACCATTTTCCCCTCTTTTAAATTCAGGTCGCTAATTTTTTCCACAAATTCTAAGCTACCCTGTGCAACGTGCTCCATGCTTCTTTTCATGATATGTTTTCTTATATATATATATATATATATATATATATATATATATATATATATATATATATATATATATATATATATTGCACAATATTTGATTGCACGGAAGGTGGTAGCAATTGTTCAAATCAAGTTTGCAAGCTTGAAGTAAACACTAATCACATTGTATTTAACCAGTTATCAATCAATATAGCAAATCAACCGTCAGTCACACGAATGGCGCGTTTCAGACTTCCGTGTTCATCATCATAGTATGACTGCTACTATCTTGGGAGGATCAACCCGCAATACACATATGTGGAAAGCAAAATTACATATGCAGCTCTCGCCTCTAGCTGTCTCGTATAAATTGGACACGACTTGAAATGTCCGTAGTACAAAATTTATGCAGTTCCTTATATCACCTTTTTGCAGATTTCGCTACATTTATATATTTATATATTAGGTTAAACAATCCATAATTATATTACCTAAAGTTTTTGTTTATGAGATAAATATACATCGCTGTATAATCTACCAGACGCACAAATATGATCAAATACCGTCAATCTGGCATTGTAGTTCGTTTTGACTTATCATGTTATCAATAGAGTTAAACCGAAAACTGATTAACGATGATCAAATGTTAATGTGTATATAAGACAGTCATACTCAGACCTGCAGTTCTCACTATGGTGCGGTTTCCCATACAATATACTTTACAGGAGATGTAGGATGCACAATTTTTGTGCTTACAAGAACACAAATCTTTTACAGCCATCGATACATGGTCCCTAAAATCTGTACATGTAAAATACCTTCGCGAGTACTATGTATGAGAGATTATTTCGGTTAAGTGCCGCCTATTTAAATTTTATTCCTTTATATATGCATCGCGTTTAGGTCCTCGTTAAACAGTTCGGCGCAATATGTGCGGCTGACGGTGTGTTTCCGACGTTTTGCCGACTGGTTAGATACATTGGTGTTGGGGCTCATTTCAAGCTCGCAAACTTCGCTGAAATAAAGGAGGAATTTATTGATATATTCGTCTATGCAACAGATTTTGCATACCTTAAATTAATCACAGTTAATTAAAATCAATTTTAAAATACCAATTGCGTACACTTTTTAAGAAAATTTATTTTTATGAGTTAACCGTAGACATTGCATCCAAAAAAGTGCTATGAAATATAAGATCGCAGAATTTTGACAGTAGACAGCGAAATTTTGTTTCGCAAAACATTTACCAGGAAAATAAAATATGCGTTGTGCTTTTAATCAGATCTAGACAATTATTTAATAGGAGCACGTTCCACTACTGAAACCTAATATTTTGTACTACTTACTAGGTACTTCATAACTAATATTTGTTTATTTCAAAAAAGATTTGAATGTTATACCAAAGTCAACATTAACGAAATATATAATCTCGTGTAAACATGCCTTTTGTGTTTATTGGTGATTCATCAGTGAGATTCGGCACGTCGCCCCAAACCTATTATACATTTGGTGAATAAATGTAAAACTGTTGATTTGTGCAATCTACAAAATAGTCGTGGATTAAAGTATTAGAAGAGGTAAATTCATATAAAGTCTATACGCATGTAACTTAAAACCAACTCGTTAAATATCATTTTTACGGTGTCTTTAAGGGATACCACATCTACAATTTTCAAATGGGGTAATTGCATCGAAATTTGGAATAACTGCCGTTCTTAATACATGCTACTCTAGCGAAACCGTATAATATTACCTTAGTCGACATCGGTTAATACAGTTCCATGATATTCGTGAAATCATTCAACGTCAACTATAATATTAATATACTCTTTATTGCTTAAAAACTAATACCTATTTTCCTACATATTAGTTTTTACGACATTATAAGCTAAACATGTCTTTTTCAACATTTACATGTAATAATTCTCAATAAAATTTAAGAAATTTTAAAAAAATTCTACCTTTGTGGAAGTAACATGTTTTATTTATGTACAAACTGCTGTTATTTCTCATGCGTAACATTAACTTTATTGTCCATATTCAAAATTATGACTTCTACAGTTTCGCAAAAGATATTCATAAACCTGGACGATGTTTGACGAATTGTTGCAAACTTCAACAGGCGAAGCATGCTATCGTTTTTTAAGGATCTAAACGAATTCTATTGTATCAGTTTCATAATTGACCACAAGGATTGAACTGTCAAAATATCATTTCTTTATTTTTGTGCAAAACTTTTTATTTATCTCATAAATAGTGAAGTCATCCAAAGAGAAGCAAACCAAATTAGAAGCGGATAATTTAAGTTAAATGTATTTCCTTCGAGCATACCAAATTCTGATAATGATAAAAATTTAAGCCCACTAATTCTAAATCATGATCAACAGGATTAAAAAATCAATTTAAATGCAAGCGGAATACATAGAAAATCTGTTGTTATACGATGATCAATTAATCAATTAATGATTGCGCATATGGGAATGACAATTATTTAAATCAATGTTGTGAACTTGATAAAAAAGCAATAATGTTAGATTTCAGGTTTATAAATGGAACTGCAGGTTGTAAGAGACGCCAAATAGGCTACACCAGATGGAAAATATAACCAACAACTAGAGAAAGTTTATCACTGAAAGTTTGTGCAGAGTGCAGTAGGGTAACTCAGTCGTTAGGCTCACAGATTCCGAAGCAAATGTGTCCATGTTTAAGGCATATTCATTGAAAAATTCTAGACTGTACTTGACGAGATCACAATCATAATGAAACCGATCTACTTAAATAGTTTCCCGTACTACAGTATATAAACAACATTTCATACAGTAAAATATTCATATAATATGATTGGTGTCTATTTTAAGGTTACAAATTTGATTTGCATAACTGTAAGTCGATAGTTTTAACCTATTTTTTATTTTAACTGGAAATGATTAATTTATTGTTCAGTCACATCAAACGCTTCCGAAAATGAAATCTTAAATATTCGCGGTGAAGTTGAAAACAGTAGATGCCAACACCTTGGTGGGTACCATAAAGGCCAGGTAATAAATCTAGTCCCCGTTTGTAACATGTTTCGTTTAAAGTCGACAAATAAGTCGGCTTTCCTTGAACCCAGTAAACAGGTTAACCGAACGCTAAAAATTATTATTGGAAATTGTTGCATTTCTTACTCCTATCCACAACAATTCCTTACTGAGTGAACAAACATAGCAAATACAGAGTAATTTATAAAGTGGATTTAGTACTAAGAGATAAAATTCTGTTGTATAATTAAAGGTTTGCTTCATTTTCAATGCTGCCTTATTTTGTCATGCGTTAGCTTCACTCATGTCTAAACTTTTTTATCGTTAATAAGGATGCAACAACGAATATTACGAAGAAGTAAGAAAAAAACTTTTACTCGCTTCAAATTAACGGCAAAACTTTAATTTTTTCAAACTAGTTTGAATATGGTATTGGTGAAACTTACTGCATGACAGAAGATACATCAATACTCACTGTTACCGCTTAGTCTTAGAGACATAATTGTACGTATGCCTACGGGGGCAAATTGTTTGTACGCTTGTATGCAATTAAATCCAAAATTCTTTACGTACAATTTGGCTATAATTCACCTATAGGTGCACAGATTAGTATAGAGCTGAGTTCAAATTGGTTGGTAAACTAATTTTATATTAACCATGCTTCATATTGAAAATTGATTTTGGTTATATTTGGACTGTAAAATTTGTGGATCTGAAGAAGATTGCGAGTACAAGTTGTCAAACCAAAGACAAAGAAAATAATTGTGGCGCGGAATCCCACAACTTGTTTTGCACTAAAAAAGTAATTTTTAAAATTCTCCAATAGCATTACAATATTGAGCAGAATGCTTTCAAAGTTAAAAAAGCAAGTTTTTTTTGCACTACGAAAAAACTATTTTACAAAGGAGTGTGGAAAAATATTTGAAATTATCCAGCTCTTATCCTTATTTATTAAAAAATCCGTTAGCATCAATATCACCTATCCATTATGCATTTTATTGATTTATGTTTGGGGCTGTCAAAAAATATGCTTATCTATCATTTAGATCGAAATAAAATCATTCAAGCAGCGTATTAATTACTTAAATCAAGTTTGCGAGCTTGAAGTAAACACCAATCCCATTGTATTTAACCAGTCGTCGGACAGCATAGCAAAACTACCGCCAGTCGCACGCACTGACGCGTTCCGACTTTCCATGATCATAATCAGAGTGCGACAGCAAACTGACTAGCGAGGATCAAATTACATTGCGTACATATTCAAAGCAAAATTATCTATGCGGCTCTCACCTCTAGTAGTCTCGCATACATTGAACTTGACTGGAAATGTTGGCGCACAATTTCTGTAGACGAACATTAATTATTTGGATCTTTCACCACAAACATATATATATTTATATATATATATATATATATATAGGCAATACAATTAAGACAATAATTGGTTGCGCGAGTGCTAGTGACAATTCTTTGAATGAAGTTTGCAAGTGTAAAGTAAACACCAATCCCATTTTATTTGACCCGGCGTCGGACAACATAGCAAGCAATATAATATTTTTACACAATTTCATGTGAAAATTGCTTGTAAATACAACATTGTCCACTGGATGCAGCTTAAGGATTTGTTCATTTATATGAATTGTCGATATCGACGGCTTTGGCATGTATTTATCTTCTTGTTGCAAGTAACTAATTAATGGCGACTATGCTTAATATCTAAATGGATACCTTCTTTTTCTCAATAAAAATATATATATATATATATATATCTTTAACACACTATTTTGCTAAGCATGAAAACGGAGGTCAAACATTTTTTTATCGTGGGGATGTAATGAAGTAAATAATATTATAGCCTGGACCATATATGTATAGAAGACTGTACCTTTATTTATATATACATATATATATATATATATATATATATATATATATATGCGACTTACTCTTAATTTTATCCGTTTGGTTTAGTTTTATTTCTACCACCCTTTTGCTTGAGGAATCGTTTCATATTTATTTTTCAATCTAGTTTGAATATTATATATATATATATATATATATATATATATAACAATAGCCAGTATAAACTAAACGTAGTGCAAAGTCGAAAAGGCAATTCATCCAGAAGAATTTTATCCTTACTGAAAACCCTTCAAGTACAGTCAAGAATTTACCGCAGACAATCATTGATAAATTTATTATGTAAATTTTCAATTGAATATCATTTCCAAAATATTTGTGTGATATGCGCCCATAATGGAATATTTGGATTGGCTAGTTGGAAATTTATTTATAGCGATGTCATATAGACTCCCACATGAAGGAAAGTCTAACCAAAATGCATTAGTTGGTTAATAACTAAAAATACTGCGTAGCGTGTGGCAGGGCGGCTCAGTGTTTAAAGTTACAGATTCTGAAAATGTTGTGTATCATTTTCGTGCCTTGTCTACGGCAAATTCTGGACAATACGTAAACAGTTCCTAACACGAACAAAATAAGTCTACTGGATGAATTGTCTTTTCTAAATTTCGCAATGCTTAGTTTCTATTTTGGCTAGCTATTCATTTAGATGGAGCCTATTTTACATCTCTTAGACCTAAGGCTACATCTAGCCCCCTTTGTCTGCCATTATTAAACAGAAACCATACCACATGGGAGAAATATAGTAAAATTTTTGGCAAGTGCTTGAAGGGTTTCTAATAAGCACGAAACCGGTTAACTTGAGAATCTTCCTTTTCCATCTTTGAAATATTTAATTGATATTGACTTTATATGGATAGACTTTTATCTCTTTCTTACGCATTCTAGTATATTTTATTATATTAATGAAGCTTTTAGGTTAACAGGATTGTAGGTCGTTTTAGAATCCCACCTAAAATTATTTGTATTTTCTTTTGATCTACCATGTCTATAAATCTGCCGCCGTGTTGCTTATGTTTTTGGCATATACTGATAATTTTAACAGGAATGTCTCTTGAAAAACAATTTTTTGTACATTTACATAGGTTTCACAATTTTTAAATTAATACTGATCTAAATATTTCGCCGACTGAAACAACAGCAATGTTGAACGTTTTGGGGTCACATAAATATATTTTCAGACCAAACGTTGTAAATATTTGACATACTACAACAAAAGAATTATTACTTTTATAATACACATGAGTCAAACTTTAAATAACTTGTATTTAAAAGGTGCGCATAACAGTTCGCGTATTTGGTTTGTACATTTTATCCAAACGATCAAGCAAATAACAAAAATTGCATGGTTATATGTATAGATTTTCCTGTACATTTAGAAAAACGGTAATTCAAAAAATGTAGCTTTCAATTGCAAAATTATCAGGGATGCGATACTTTTTAAATGTGTAACATCGTCGCTTAGTCAAACTCAGAATGAAACAACGCGTCAACATCTACAATTTCAATAACATAAAGTGAAGTTCTATGGAAAGAAATTTTATTCGCGAGGAAATCAATGGCTGTTGATGTAAACAGAAATGATAAAATCAACAAGGTCTTGGCAAAGAAATATTCAACAATTGCAAAAAACCAAATGAAGCGGTTTCTTTATCCAAAGCTCAGCATTCAAATGGAAATATCTTTTAGAGAATGCCGACTGTCAAGTTATTTACGAGTAAAACATGACTGATATTGCCAACAGGATTGATGTAAGCAAAAAACTCTTGGCAAACAAATAGTCAGCACTTGAACAGAACCATATGAGACAGATTCTTAATCTAAAGCACAACTTAGAAATGGAAAAATCTTTTTATGAAATGCTGACTGTTATTGTGATAAATATTATTCACGAATTAAGCTATGGCGGCTAATATCAACAGGATTGCTGAAAACAACAAAGACTTGGAAAATAAATAGTTCGCACTTGCAAAGGACCAAGTCTGACAGATAATATATCCAAAGAGCAGCGTCCAAATGGAATTAGCATTTATAAAGTGCCAATAGCTATGGTGAGAAATATTCTTCACGTATTTAACAGTCACTGCTAAAGTCAACAAGAGTATTAAAAACCACAAAATCTTGACAGAGATATAGTCAGTACTTCCAAAGAGCCAAGTAAGACCGATTCTTTATCCAAAGCTCAGAGTTCAAATGGAAATAGCTTTTATAAAATTCCGACTGCTATGGTGAGAAATGGTTATTCACAAGTAAAACAATGGTTTCTAGTGTTAACAGGAGTGATGAATGCAACAAACTTGCTAAAGAAATAGTCAGCACTTGGAAAGAAAAGTGTGAGACAGATACTTTATCCACAACGCAACGTTAAATTCGAAATGGCTTTTATAAAATACCGACTGTTTTGGTTAGAAAAAAGTTATTTACGAATTAAAAAATGGCTGCTAATGTCAGCAGGAGTGATAAAAGCACCAAACCCATGGAAAATCAATAGTCAGCACTTTAACAGAACTGTGTGTGACAGATTCTTTATCAAAGCACAACTTTCAAATAAAAATAGCTTTTATAAAATGCCGACTGCAATGGAGAGAAAAGGTTATTAAAGAGTAAATCAACGGCTTCTAATGTAAACAAAAGTACTGGACACAACAATTTCTTGGCAAATAAATAGACAGAACCTGAACAGAACCATGTGAAACAGAATCGTTATCCAAAGCCTAGCTTACAAATAAAACTAGATTTTATAAAATGCTTGCTGCAATTTCGTGACAAATTGTTATACACGAGTAAAACAATAGCTGCATATATAAACAGGAGTAATAGAATCAACAACCTATTAGCAAATAAATGGTCAACACTTGAGCAGAACCATGGAGGACAGTTTCTTTATCCATATTGTAGCTTACTTATAAAAATAGCTTTTACAAATTGCCGACTGCTATAGTGAGAAAAAAGTTATTCGCCGGTAAAAAATGGCTGCTAATGTTAATTAGAATAGTGGAAGCAACAAAACTTGGGCAAAGGAATAGTCAATACTTGGACAGAACCATGTGAGACAGATTCCTTATCCAAAACGCAACTTTCATTTCGAAAATACTTTTATAAAATACCGACATCTATGGTGAGAAAAACCTATTCTCAAATAAAACAATGGCTGCTATTGTTAGCAGAAGTGACGGAAGCAATAATCTCTTCGCAAAGAAATAGTCAGCACAGGGACAGAACCATTTCAGACAGATTCTTTTTCCAAATCGCAACTAGCTATTCAAAATATCTTTTCTAAAATGCCGACTGCTATGCTGTTAAAATGTTATAACGAGTAAAATAATGGCTGCTTATGTCAATAGGAGCACTGGAATCAACAAACTCATGACAAAGAAATCATTAATATTTTGACAGAACCATGTGCGACAGTTTGTATATCTAAAGCGAAAAATTCAACTAGAAATAGCATTTATAAAATGCCGACTGCTATAATGAGAAAAAGTTTATTCACAAATATAGCAATGGCTGCTAATTTCAACAGGAGTAATGGAAGCGACAAACTCTTGGCAACGAAATAGTCAGCACTTGGAATGAACCATAGCAGACAGATTTTTTATCCAAGGCGCAGGCTACAAATTTAGATTGCTTTTATAAAACGTCGACGGCTATGCTGAGAAAATGTTATTCACGGGTAAAATAATGGCTGATAATGTCAACAGAAGTGATGAAAGTAATTACCTTGGCAAAGCCATAACCAATATTTTGACAGAACCATGTGAGACTATTTGGTTATTTATAGCGCATCATTCAATTGGAAATCACTTTTATGAAACACCCATTTTTATGTTAAGAAACATTATTCACAAGTTAAACAATAGCTAGTAATATCAGTGTCAATGCTGAATGCAGCAAATTCTTGTCACGAAAATAGTCAGCACCTGTGCAGAACTGTGCGAGATAGATTATTTATTTATCGTTCGATTGAGTGAATTTATTAAATATTAATAAAATTCGTTGAAATTCACACTATATAAAAGATTGACAATGAGTTTCACGTAATAACCCGTCTCATTTTTCTAGATTGACTATCTAGTATTGATGAGGTAAAGTCATTGCTTCAATGCATCACCTTTACAGTATACCAGATAAACAATGCCGATAATATTATTTCTATTCTTATTTGCAGGCATCAACGTTTATAATCTAAATTCATCTGCATTAAAAAATGCGCAGTGTAAAATGAAAAATCGCGCAATAAACATAAACATGAGAACCAGTAGAGATATTTAAGAATTATCTTAATAATTTATTATATAATCCAATTTCTGGCAACTTAAGCAAGGCAAACTTTGAATTTATGCAGAATAGAAAAAAACAACACGCCAATTAGGCCAAGTGACAAATTTTACTTGACGCAAGATGCATACTTGATGAAAAGCAGTTCTACTTTATTCGACATGTTGCACAACATAACTGAGCATCCGTCAATCGTATGTTTCGAAGTGCAGCAACATTCCTTGTTTATTAGAAACGCGGCTCCCATTTCTGGTGGTCGCGCGTACTACCGACTCGACAAGAATAATGACTGGACAATTTCTATACCACATTTATATAAGTTGTTTAAATAATTATTATTATCAAGTGCACGAGTGATGATAACAACTATTTAATTCAGGTTTGCAAATTTAACAAACATTGTATATATATATATATATATATATATATATATATATATATATATATATATATATATATATATATATTAATAATAAATAAATTATCCAATCTATTTTTACGTTCTTGACAATATAAAAATCATATTGCTAACAGATTGCGTAACATAGTAATCCACAGCTATGTTCATGCAATTACACGTTTCCAATAACAAGCCTTATTGCCAATCTACGACGTACACTGACAAGCAATCAATGCTTCATATTTTCGACATACTCGAATAATAATTGAATCATGGTCATTCAGAACACAAAAAAATGTTTACAATAGAAAAATTGCAAAGATATAGTAGCCTGAATTATTTACGTTGCAGGTAATGTTTCATGAACAGTTTTAGAATTATTGCCAAGAAAATGTATAAAACTTGTCTATTTATATATTCTTAAATGCTAAATATTCAGTTTTATTAACAAAATTTCCAAGCTTTGTATGAAAATAAATGAAGCTTTCTGTAAATTATATGTATTTGTTCAACTGAACATACATATATATATATATATATATATATATATATATATATATATATATAAAATAATAGTTTACAATTAAAATTCTGCATACTAATTTCAAAGTAGTTCCCTAATTCGCTTCTTCCTGCACGTGACCGGTCAAATTAATACTGTTGAGCTCACATAAGTCATTTACAGTCATACACACAAACTATTTCACATCAAAATTCAAGAGGGTAATTGTACAAAGCCGCTTATATATATATATATATATATATATATATATATATATATATATATATATATATATATTCTCCATCATGCCCATTGCTGTCCATTTTTACCAATAGCAGTGTCTACTCTTGTCAAACTCAAATGACACATATCGAAAAGGTGAGCATTTATCAAGTATGTTGTTGGCATTTTGTATTCAAATGCAGTCACAGGCGCTTCACATAACATGTAGGGTAGAAAACTTTCCCGTTAAAATATTATCTTTCACTTAAGCGACGAAATTACCAATATCGTTCTCACAATTATATAATAAAACGGTTGCCCACCAGGCTGGAATTAATTCTTTCTACCTTTGAGCCGTTTGTATGACTGTCTAGATTTTCTTGAAAACATTTTACTAGCTTCAATTTGAGCAAAACCTTTCAAATTAAATCCAGGAACTCAATAGCATAGTTCTTTTCTGTGCAATCTGCCGTACTAGAGTTAAAATTAATACTTCTTAAATAGCGAGCTCATATTTGCAAAGCTATTTGTCAATGAATTCTAACTATTTCGTACAAAATTAAACGTACATGTTTGCGCATAACTGAATAAACAAGCATTTAGAATGCTACATTACAATTTTTGAAGCAAGTTTGTGGCCTTAAGATAAAAATCAATATTATATTATTTGACAAGTTGCACAGCATTTAAAAACACCAATTGGTTGCATGAAATGACGTGTTTTGATTATCGACGAATAATTCAATATTATCTATATATCTATATATATATATATATATATATATATATCTTATATATATATGTATATAAGATCTATAATCAGATATTTATTTCCCAATCGTCGTAGTTTTGCATACTTTGTGCATTAATATCAGATGGACGATTTCTGTGCAGTCATAAACAAACATTTCGCAGCTGTTACCATAATGATATAATATATACTGTTGAACAAGTTAAAAACAATTTATTAAATTGCGTTAGCGAGCAAATGCTAAACACAAATCCCTTCTAAACGAACGTTGGTTGCGCAGGAAGTGATAAATATTACTATACGTTCTATTCAGAATTTTCTGCGGACAGGGCTGGATTCGGGGCAAATCTGCTTTGGAATGTGTCGCTCTAACCACTAAACTACCCTGCCGAACACTATACGCATTTTTAGTTTTATACTAACTAATATTTCTTGGTAAGCTTTTCCTTTAGATGGAATCTATATGGCACCCATTTAGACATAAAGTTCCATCTAACCATTTCAAAACTCTGTTTGAGCCCTGTTTCCGGCATATTCTGGATAGTACGTGACGAGTTCCCAATAAGAATGGACCCGGTCTACTACTGTCTGTTCAGCACTATACAATACTTAGTATAAACCACAAAATGCATATGCATAAAAGGTCAGGTTTTTATCAATTTCGCAACCAATCACATTTAATTTAACCAGTTCTCAAAACACATTCTCAAAACTTTAGATTTTTATGTATATCATCATAGCACTATGGCATTAAGATTAAAGATGATTAAATCTTAATGCATATATGAGTTTTGCTAAATCAGATATTAGGCTTACACTCCAAATTGTCTCGTATATATAGCACTTGACAGGAAACTCCATATAAAGTCTTCGTCAATCCGACTACAAATCGAACGCACTATATATGTAATATATACATACCGATTCTTTAAAGGGTAAAAACGCTATGGCTGTTGTAACAGTACTCGATACCTAAATTATGGTACCGAAAGTGTACATGGTACAAATAGAATGGATTTCAATAAATGCTAAAGTTCACCCTCTTATTGAGATTTAAAACTATATCTGACCACGTGTTATTCCAGTATATCCATAAACTCTGGCCTTGATCGACATCAGTTATCACATTTCGCGGTAATCATGACATCATTCAATTAAATATATAACAGTTAGATACTGTTTGTAGCGGAGAACTAATATATATGCGATTGTATATTAGGTGTTGCGCACCTAGTAAAAAATTATTTCAAATTTGACCAGAAGGGTAAACGGAATTGAGTATGAGTGGAAAATAAAATCTCGTGCACGCTATTAAGCACGAAATGAATGTGCAAGTGATTATATTTTCAGTTCATGTTGACTTTGGTTAATCCTTCTTTTCATATTTGAACTAATTTGATACTAGGTTTGCAACACATATTACACAATTGCATATATATTAGATCTCCGCCACAAAAATTATCTAACCATTTAATTAACTTTCGCTTATTCTTGGGCACCGAAAATTTTCCAATAAATTTAGCTGTTTGTTAAGCCTTGACTACTAGTTGCATAATAGGCACGAAACTTTTGCATGGACTTAGAGCTTTCATTTTTTGTAATCAGGATTCGTTATCAGAACACAATTTAGTATCGCTTCTTGCATACAAGCAAAGGCCTTTCTCCCAACATTCACCTAAAGTTCGCACTATTTGCGATTAATACTAATTTTCGTCAAAATGCGATTGGGTTTGCACTGTTATGTCAGTATTGTCAATGCTGACCTTAGGCAAACTTTTATTGTCATTATTGGTCACAAATCACGTCTAGCAACTATACTTACAAAAATTGCATTCCCGATATTTCAGACAAACTGCAACAACTAATTTTGTTTGTGATATACATGAACGCAAGTATAGCAGGTTTCAAGAATCAAAGGAGAACTACCACAAATAACTGGTACATATATATATATATATATATATATATATATATATATATATATATATATATATATAGTAATATACTAAACATTTACCTTATCAATTACTGCGGCAAACAATCACTGAGGACGATTAACTCGTATCGAAGGCACTATGATATAGCATTGATGATATGATTTACATACACAAACCAAAATATGTCCTATTAAAAACCCCAATTGATAACACGATTTTTACAAAAAAAGTAATTTGTAATATATATTTACATAATCGAAAGTGAAGAGATTTTTCTAGATGTTCAAATTTTGTAATCGGTTTGGATGACTTTGTCGCAGAATTAGTGTATGCGGATTGCTTACGAAGTATAGGGCAATGACCGTGTTATCAGTATTCTTTGTCTTTATGATAGATTTTAAAGACAAAATTGCCGTAATTTAATAAGCAGATTATTTTAATTTAGTAAACCGAACCAATAACATAATTTCCTTTCCCAAATCTTTCTCGTATACTCTCAATCAAACATGTACAATATATATATATATATATATATATATATATATATATATATATATATATATTGATTTACAATGCGGGAGAAATAGTTTACTCATTTGTATATGATTAGAATGCTAATATTTCGTGACAGCAATTATTTGTTTGTTTAAACTATCATAGCGTCTCAACTTCGTTTTTTATATGTTAAAATCAACTAATAGCACGAAATTTAAATTAAATAAAATGGAAATATAGTTGTTCCGTTTTGGTATATTTTTATTTTAATTTCTATATAAATGTAAGTAATTTCTTTTACTGCAGTATAAAGAACGTTTTTGGTTATGTAAGTAGGAAATTGAAAGTGAAAGCCTTCTAGACTAATCGCTTTATTGAGTGTATGTTTTTCCATGCATTGAGTAAATTGTCTACTTCAATTTGTTGCTATTATGCATTAAGTGTTTGTATTTACAAGCTAATTTGTTAACATATACCATATTTATTTATCAATATCAACTGATCCCATGCCCCTTTATCAATAGAGGCGGTACTTAGCTGCAAACCCATTATATACGTTGTCATAAACCGTTCTTGTTTACATGTCATGTAAAATATTACTAACCAGATTTTTTAAATATCATACCTCAAATAAATTTAATTCGTATGACCAGTACTTATCACCTTTTGGGTAATTTACATGAGTTTCGTCATTAATCTTCTCCTTGTAGTGATATGGAGAATTCTGCTTCCTCGCTGTTAATCAAACCATATACTATTTTGTACAATAAAATCTTCACGTGTTTACCCTTTTTAGAATAGTAGTTATAGCTTTACGAGCGCCATGTGGAACAGAACGGATGGAGATTATTTAAGAAAGCAACACAACACCTGAAAACGACTACTCAATTGGCAGATCGTCCAACCTCATTTGTTATTTATTGACAGCTGATTTTCGATCAAGAAAATTCAATTAAATTTGTAAAAAAACATTTCATTTTTACTTTTATAATAAGCAGTCATAGGAATACGGACATTTACATATTGTTACTTTAGTCAAGGTTGCGATCTTGATATAAACACATGATCCAATATGTGCAATCATTTGTCAGAATAAACTAAGCACTGTGTAGTGCAGAAAAGGCAACTGATCCAGTAGACCGGTTTTGTCTATATTAGAAACTCATCGCGTATTGTCCAGATTTTGCAGTGGACAGGGTTTGAACCAGTACACGTCTGCTTCGGAATCTGTTGCTCAACGCACTGAGCCACCCTGCCGCACACTACACACAATTTTCAGTTATATACTAAATAATGCTTTTTTGGTTAGTCTTTCTTCTAGGTGGAGCCTATTTAGTCTTCCTTCAGATCTGCAATTTCAACTAACTATCCCAGATCTTTGACTATAGAACGGACAACACGCTACATGTGAAAGTGGTATTGAAATGAATATTTAGAAAACATAAAAAGAACACTGGTTGCGCGGGGAGTAGTAAAAATTACTTTTAATCGAGATTCCCAATAAGAACGAAACCGATTTACACAATGCATAGTTTATACTGACAAATGAATGTACATAATGGGCCAGTTTTTTTTTGTCATGAACACAAACTTGATTAAAGTAATTATTATCACCGCCAGCATAATCAATGTTCGTTTAATTTACATATTTATACAACACAGCCAGAGTAGATAACAGTTTGCAGGATAATCTTCTAACAACACAAAAATTATTTATTGTTGAATCAGTTGATCAACCGGGATAAAACAAATGAGATATATTTGTGACATTTTTATATATTATTCTTTCTCTACAATATCGGATTTGCCCTCAATAGTATACCATTTACGAATAAGCAGCATTCATATTGAATCAAATATTTGTGACAGTTTTCACTGTGCTTTAGATATTGCCTACATACTGTCAAAGTAGTCCAAACAGGACCAGAAATATATTAAAATGTTAGCAAGAACGAAAGATGTAATTTCATGTGCACATGCGTTTCGTGCTTACTAACGACCCACCAGCGGAAGCTCGCATGACGCCCAATACCCAAAACATATTTAGCCTATACGAATTCGTATTAAACGAGTATTGGAGTTAAATTCAAAAAAAGGTCTTCCATAATGCGACTTTAAAGCTAAGTAACTATAAATGAAATATATACTGAGCCGTAAAAAGTATCAACAAAATGGTTGTTGAGTCGGTACCACATGCCAACCCTATAGTTGCCGAATGGAAACATAGTAACAATAAAATAGTCACCGAGTCCGTACATGGTACCAACACGATGGATTTCAAGATATGCCAAATTTCACTAAAATTGAAAATTATAACCAATTCTGAACTACTTCTATTCCAGCAAATTGATACACTTTGGCCTTGATCGATATCAGTAATAACATTATGTGGTAAAACTGACATCATTCAATTTAATATATAATATTTATACATTTTTGCTGTGGAGAACTAATATATATGCAAATGTGTATTAGGTGTTGCGCACCTAGTAAAAAATTAGTTCAAATATGACCAGAAAGTAAAACAAAAGGCAACATGAACAGAAGGTGAAGAATGTGGGAAAATTGGACAGTATCATCTCATTTACCAATATGTATTTAAACAGTACAGCATTTAACTTCATATAAAGTTTTCGATAATGTGACTTTAAAGCCAACTCATGATATATAATACATACTAAGCATGCAACTCGTAATAAAATATTGGTTTTCCAAATGCCTAGCCTGAACATGTTAAAAGAACAATAGTTTTCAAAAACCAACGCTGTACTGATTGCCTAAAAAGTAGAATTCGAGATAGGATATATTTAGAATTATTACAAACTAACAACTGGAACTCATTGTAAGACATCAGTTATCATATAACGAGGTAATCATGGCCTCATTTAAATAAATAAATATTTATACAATTTTTTGTTGCGGAGGAACTATATATATATATATATATATATATATATATATATATATATATATATATATATATATATAAGTGTATGTATTAGATGTTTGCGAAACTAGTTACAAATTAGTTCACTTGTGACTAGAAGGATAAACCAAAGACAGCATGAACAGAAAGTATAATCTCATGCACGTTCGTTTCGTGTTTACTTGCGACTCATCATTGGAAGCCGTTATTACGTGAACTAACGTACTCCACGGAATAATGTTTATTAATAAATCTTATTTCTACCAGTATCTACAGCCATTATTCTAGATTCGTTAGTATATTCGCTCATCCAATCCCAACGTACATTTGTCGTAACCAATCCTCTCTTAGCTCTGTCTGTTCTTGTTTTACGCAATTTAGGCTACTTTTTTTGCGTAACGTCATGTGGTTTGTCATCGCTTTCAATGTGAGTGCGTCCGTAAATGACGGTGTGTCGTATTTTGTTGAACATAGGCTATTTTTGAAGGGCTATTAGTTAAGTCTTTGTTTCAGTTCAAATTAATTTATTTTTGAATTTTTTTCTGTCCGTTTAAGCAGGGGTTCAGCTTATTATTTGCAATAACTTCAAAAGCCAGAAGCATTTTTTTCAGTTTTTGCCTTGTACAGAACTGAAAAATTGTTACTACTAACAGATTGACCTGTGAGTAGAACATGTTAAGAAATTGCAGATGTTTTGCAGAAGCTGCACCCCACTTTAATAGTTTTTTTAGGGAGATGCTGATTTTTTATATTTTCCAGCCTCTTTTTTGATCTGCCGATCTACTGATTGGTGCAGGTACATTGAAATTTGTTTACATATAAACGTTTGCGCATAAGTATTGTTCTGCTGAACACAACTCTCAACTTTATTGTTGGAAACTGTGCTTTTGTCGCTCAAAGTAATTTTTTTTTGAAGATCTCAGCTGGATGATCACCTCCAAAGTGAACACTAAGTGATAATCTCTGGGATATTTTGTTTTCCACCAAATTGGTCTCGATTTCGTTGCGTTGCCTCAAATTATATTCGATAAACCAATCGAGATAGCAATAATTTCTCAACGCTTCGCGAAGCAAATTTAATTCTAATTCAATGTTGTTCGGTGAACAAATCTTGCCTATTCGTGTGCACAATTTATTTATCAGGCTCCTTTTGTACGCCCTTGGAACACTACTGAATTAATGGATATACTGCCAAGTCCAAATTGCATTCCTGTGAACAAATACGCAGGATTACTTCATCGAACAGCATTGTATTAGAGCTAAATTTGCCTCGCGAAATGTTGGAAATAATGGCTATCCCGACTGGTTTGCGGATATAATTTGAATTACGCAACAAGATCGAGACCAATTTGGAGAAAAACAAAATACCCCAAAGTGTTCACTTTGGAAGATAATCTTCCAGCTGAGATCTTCAAAATAAAAATTGTTTGAGCGACAAAATCACAGTCTCCATCAATACAGGTGAGAGTTGTGTTCAACACAACAATACTTATGCGCACTAATGATAAAGATAACCTCTCTGTAACGTCAAAAACTTTATGTTTATATAAATTTCAATGTACCTGCAACACTTAGTACATCGACAGATCAAGAAAGAGTGTGGAAAATAGAATAAATCAGCAACTCCCTCAAAAATTATTAGAGAGGGGTGCAGTTCCTGCACAAAGAGCAGCAATTTGCAAACATGTAATACTCACAGGTCATGCTTTTAGTAGTAACAATTTTTCAGTTCTGTACAAGGCAAAAACTGAAAAAATATTTCTGGCTTTTAAGCTATTGCAATCAATAAGCTGCACTCCTGCTTAAACGTGCAGAAAATAAGTCAAAAAAACTAAAATTGGACTGGAATAAAGAAATAAATATCAGGGCTTCAAAAATACCCTACGTTCCGAAAAATACGACAAACCTGTCAATTACGGACGCACTCAGATTTAAAGCGATAACACACCACATGACGTAACGCAAAGGGAGGGTGTAAATTGCGAAAAAATAGACAGACATACCTAGGAGGGGATTGGCTACGACAAATCAACGTTGGGATTGGATGAGCAAGTATATTAACGAATCCAGAATAATGGCTGTAGATACTGGTAGAAATAAGATTTATTAATAAATGTTATTCCACGGACTACGTTGTTGTGTTCTCATATTTTTTAAAATTGGTGAAAATTGTGATATACATATATATATATACATATATATATATATATATATATATATATATATATATATATATATATGTATATATATATATATATATATGAGCAATTTTTAGTCTCAAGTATTTTTAACCTTAAAAATGATCAATATGCACTGCCTATTTATTGATGTTATGAATGCAATGAGAAATAATTAATAGTATAATTAATAGCATATTATTAATAGCGGAACTTTAAGCAATTTGTTAAATTCAAATTCCATTATTTTGATTTATATTTACTGCAATTATGTAACGCATGCACAATATAGCCCATTTTCAGTCTTGTCAATTAAATAAATGTTCAAAGCGATAATCTGATCTCAATCTGTTATACATGTTTCGTAAGTATTATGCCCTTCAATTATACACTATTCTTTGAATTAATCTGTTCATGTTATTATAATCATTCATTCGTTCGTTCTCTAAATTTATGCATCTAATTTACCTATTTATTTAGTCATCAGGATTTTCTGCTCACATCTATTATCTCGCCTGTCTTTCTCCGTTTTTCGAAATATACATAAGTTATTTCACCAAATAATTGATTTGACTCAGAGCACATTCCGCATATATATATATATATATATATATATATATATATATATATATATATATATATATATATATACGCTTTTAGTCTAAACTACAATTTTGTAGAGGTAGCAATGACAATTCATCGAGTTAAGTGCCGTCCAATTGTCTAAAATTCCTTAACCATATATATATAGTGGGTATAGGGCGTTATACCGGCTCCTTCTGCTGAATCGTCAGTAAGCATATAATGAATCTGCACTAGAATTTATAGCCTTAGTTCATTCAGACTTTCATTTTATCCTTCTGGTCATGTTTGAATTAATTTGTCAATAGGTGCAGAACCAACTTTTACTCAAATGCACATATATTAGGCCTCCGCAACAAACAGTGTCTAACGTTAAGTTCCTGCTATAATTTTCCGCGGAAAGATATCGAAGGTGGACACATTCACTCCATAGTATTTAACTCATTCTCTACAACACGCCTGATACATATTACATGCAATTTTAAATGATATAATAATTTGTTTTGGTTAGCCTTTTATATATATTCGCTATCAGTTGTTGTGATTAAAAATTTTTCTTTATAGTTTGCTAGATAGAGCCAACTGCCAATTAATCAGTTAAAAATTGATCTTCTATTAACTGCGAATGATGACAATAGTAAAAATGTAGTGAATAATGCGAGAAAGATTTAACATCCCGATAAGAGAACGAAGGCATTTATTAAAGAAAACCTAGAGGCGTTTGCAGAAAATATTGATACTAACGTATATTATGCGAGACAAAGAAATAATTGGACTGATGGGAAATCTAAAAAAAATTCTCCGATAAATCCACATGTAAATCCAATTTAGCAACTGTTCTCTTCATCTGTTCAATTGAAAATCTTTCAAAACATCAAAGGATACATTTTCATTTGGAGAAAAATTCTGTCCAATAAAAATATTTCCGATTATTTGTGATAATAACGATATTCAGGTCTCAGTTGAAAACTTCTCTAATGACTTTACACGTGGAGTCAACATAGATGAATTTAATGCATAAGGTCCGGAGCATCTATAGTGGGTGCGACAGAACAATATAAAAGAGATTAAAGTGAAGTCACATTCTTAAGCAGGTATACGAAGAAGTACAATAAGCTCGACATCCTGATTCATATATACGACTCGCTATTTCGGGACAATTGATAGCACTCGTTGGGAGGTGAAACATTCGTTCCCTTACATTTCCCGGTGCACATATTATCGTTTTTCTTGATTGATTGGTTATCAATGGTCATGTCGCTTTTAAGCTGTTCACGTGTGTATTGTCCACAAAAATGCTAAAGGACCAAGAATTCGGAAAACTTGGTACTATAACATTTTGTGTGGATAGTACACGTGTGGTTAGATTAAGAGTTACCGGAGCAGTGAGAACCCATCCATCAAGGAAAAAGAGAAGATGGGCAACTGGAAATGTAAAGAATTGAATATATTACCGATCTGCGAATGCTATTAATTTACCCGCAATAGGCAACTGCGGAAATAACTTGGACATTGGAAGGACTGCGCAAAATTTTTTTCTTTCATAAGATTCAGTACACCAGATAAATTATCAGGAATAAATTTTATAACATCTGATGACCATGTTTTAAGCTATGAGAGAAATAACAGATTAACAAGAAATATCAAAAGAGATATCAGGCAGAAATGTCAGTCTATCAACATAAAAGTAAATCTCAATTTAATCAGTATGAAGAATGAAAAATTCACCGCACCTTCGACGGCAAAATCAAAATTCAAAATCAGAACTCCTGGAAAGAATTTAATAAAAAACGAGTTAAAGTGACAGGGCTATATCGAAAGAAAACAGTACAGAAACCAAATATGTCACAGAATTCCACCAATGCGTCCCATTTTTTTATGTTCGTCCCTAAACAACATATAATTATTAAGCAATATTAGATTGCGCGGGTGGAGGTAACAATTCTTTAAATCAAGCTTGCGAACTTAAAGTAAACACCAATCCCATTGTATTTAACCAATCGTCGAACAACTTAACAAAACTACCGCCAGTCGCAACGCATCGACGCGTTTCGATGAATATATACTCCTGATAATAAATATCCATACTAATTAACGTAGGAGGATAATTACGTCAGGTATTATCCGGCCGCAATTATTGGCTTCAAATAAAGGTGTGCTTACTATTTAAACTTTTAAATTGTTCATTTTAGTGGAAGTCGCTGCTACAATTACTTAACTAGATAGAAGAATACGGTAATTCAAACCCAAGTATGAATAGCAGATCGGAAAGACGAATCGTCCAAGGATGGTGAAGCATCAGTTGGTTGTTCAACAAATGTTGAACACTGAAATTACCTCGTTTTCAGCGTAATTTTTAGGTTACCTGTTGCCGACCAGTATACGCATTACATTTTAACACTCGAACTTAACGTCTACAATTTGACATCAATTTTTGATTGGCTTCGTAAGTTCTGAAAATTCTCGTCAATGCCTAAAGCTCAACTAAGTATCTAGCGTATTGCCCTGTCGCCACTCTGTTGCCATTAATGGCATTCTTTTATGTTCTAACTTTTCGCTTATTGAAAACTGGAGTATGTACGAGAGAAGGCGATCGACTAATTGAGAAAGACACACTTTCAGTCATTAAGTCGTGCCCGAAATAGACAGACAAATGTATAGGATATTTGATAAGAAGCAATAAAAATATGTTCGGGTTAGTTAACGTGAAAACGAAAAGATCATTCTGCCAATTGCCAACATGCTAGCAGAAAAAAATCGTAAGAAATGTTCAGATGTTTCATGCCTCGGGCGGCAGACTGCAAATTCGTCTAATTGAGTTAACAAAACAACTGTTTTAATGCTACATTTTTTGCTCTCATATTGTATTCACCATAAGGAAAGCTTAGATGGCACAGCTCAATTCTCCTTATCTATGTTCTTATATGTTTATCTTTGTTTAAACATCTCCACTGTTATAGGTTGTTATTCAGGTTTAAATTAACAAACTTTTCGTACGCCACGCATACACACACGTGTTGTGTGCTGAGAAGCTAAATTTTATTTAAAATTCCCAAAACAACAAAAAATGTGTGCCAGTATTTCTGGCATATTTGTTTTGCCTTGTCTACCGATCGAAAACTGTGAAGGATTAACTTATTTTAATTGAATAACCGTATGCAAAATAACAACAACAATAGAAACAACAACAACAACAACAACAACAACAACAATAATAATAATAATAAAATAATAATAATAATAATAATAATAATAATAATAATAATAATAATAAATTGTGCAATAAGCTAAATTTTTTTATTAACAAAAAAAGACGACCATAACTAATACAGCCTCAGTTTTATTAGAGTAGTTAAAAAATTTTAAACACGGTAATGGAAAAGAAGCAAAACTTAATTTAATTTTCTTGTAAGATTTCTATCAAGTAATGTAACATGATTGTCATAGTGGAAATAAAATATCGATTTAATTCCTTTGAGATATGCAATATATATATATATATATATATATATATATATATATATATATATATATATATATATATATATATATATATATATATATATATAGCGCAACTTCAAATATTCATGGCTCAATTTGTTACATGTGAGTTTATACTAGGGGAGAGGAAATACCAAATTCAGCAGTTCAATGCAAACAAGTATTGTTTAATCACTGGTCTTTTATCAACAAGGTTCACTGTGTTATCTTAAGGACATTTACTTAATTATCTGGTAAATGTACGACATATTAAAGGTTCCCACTGATGGAAAATCAAATTAGGAAAACTCGCATACGTCACCTGGATTGAAAGTTCTGCTAGTTATTTATATTGCACTAATTTCTGACCGGAAATACATACCCAATAATCGACCGCGTTTCAGACGTTTAGGCAAACTGATTATTGCATTTCCTTGTGAAATGGTAAATGTTAGATAGAAAGAAACTGAAAATTGGCTGCGCCGTCTATGAAGACTATTATTTAAATCAAGGTTGCGATATTGATATAAAAATCAGTCCTATCATGTACATTTATTTGCAGGATAAACCAAGCATTTTTGTAATACAAAAAAAGGAAATTCATCAAGAAAACAGTTTTCGTCCTTATTTTGATCTCTCCAAATACTGTTCAGAATTCACCACGCACAGTGCTTGAAACTCGGCCCGTCTGCTTTGGAATCTGTTGCACTATTCAATATTAAACGATATTGTGTTTATACTGTCAAATAAATATACATAATGCTACAGGTGTTTATATAAAGTTCGCAAACTCGATTTGGCCAATTGTTATCAACTTTCACGCAACAAATGTTTGACTAAGATTATAAATGTTCAAATCAATACCTCTTCGCCAGGTAGAGCGGTGTCTGCTCTACAATGACGATTTGGGGTGATTAGTTGGAACTTTAATTCTAAATGGATGCCATATGCGCTGTTCCTGAAGGAAAGGATAACTAAGGTGCATTAGTTAGCATGTAACTGGATGGATAAGTGGTTAGAACAACAGATTCCGAATTAGATGTGCCCAGTTTGGAGCAGTGTCCACTGCAAATACTGTACAGCACGTGATGTGTTCCCAATAAGGACGAAACCGGTCTGCTGGATGTATTGCCTTGTTTACATTACGCAATGTTAGTTTATACTGATAAATGAAAGTATATAATAGGGCAAATGGTTATATCAGAAAAATGAAATGGCATAGGATTCACAGAGGTTTAAACCCTCCTGATGTCTAATGATTAAGTAAACCCACCTTAATAAACTGAGTAGAACATTTAACTTTCCTTTACATTTTTAGTCGCAATATCAAAACGGTTCCAGATAAACAAGCAACATCAATTTGCGTGAGTTTTCATTTGACTGTACATTTTGACTTTTCTATCTATAAAGAGAGAATATATGATATTAGTAAACAGATGAAATATGTTTACTTGAATTTATAACTGCCAATCATAGCTATCAATCTACATGCCAATTATTTGTCGCTTATTTACAAATTTCATACCTGTCCGTTAGAGCATCATTTGATGACATTCTAAAACACAAACTGACATACACCCATACGACATGCAGTCGTAGTTACTGTCTTCCTATTTATTAGTTATTCTATTACCAATTGTACTACATGACAATATTGCAATCGAACATTTTACGAGCTGGGAGTAGCTTGAATAATTAACTTTCCGTCGCTTTTCTAAACAAACGAATACATTAAATAAATCTATATTGTCTGTAGTGGAGAGCTAATATATACGAAATTGTATATTAGGTGGTGCGCACCTACTAACAAAATAGTTAAAATATGACAAGAATGATAAACAAAAGTCTGCATGAACGAGAGTATAATTTCATGTTTAAATAAGTTTCGTGCCATTTGGCGTTTCATCAGTATGAGCCAACAATGCTCTCTATACCCACTATATATTTTGCTAATGAATAAGGGACCAAGGCAAAACTTCCTATACGAATGTGTATTCAAACAGTAAAAGAGTTAATTTCGTGTATAGTTTTCAAGAATACGACTTCAATGCCAATTCACAACATATATTGTATAACAAGTGTGCAGAGCCTTTTGAATTTGCTGGAGTAACAGGTATAAAGAAGTAGTAATATTCAATTTTTATGTACTTTAAAATATTTTCATACGCTACCTTCCTATTGTCCAACATTCCTTGACAAAATATATAGTGGGTAAATGGCGTATTATCCACTCTTAATGATAAATCGTCGGTAAGTCTGAAATTATGTGTACATAAGGCTACTTTTCGTTCATGCGGACTTGCTTTATCATACTGGCTTAATTATAATATAAATTTTATAATCGTCTACGTGTTTTCCATACACAATTACATAAAGTAATTGTTACAACTATACCAGCCGCATGTTTTCCAACAGCCAATGTTAAAAATTTCTGAAAATGCCATGGAGAACGAGGTTATATTTAGGTTAATGAACACGACTAAAATTCAAATCTCCAATAAAAGACAAATAGGGTCTTTCTCTCTGATCGGTCGGCTGGGTTCTGCCATACTCAAAATTGTGTTGACCAGAAAATTTATTTTCAATATTCGTTATTTTCTAATATTCCTTCTTCAAAATCTGGGTTTATATATATATATATATATATATATATATATATATATATATATATATATATATATCTTTATTATGTCCATTGCCTTCCGAATGATATTACACAGTATATTTCTAATTAGGAAGAAAAAACACATTAATAACAAAGTGGATAAAGGCCATTTATTTCGTGAATACTAAACATCGCTCTACAATCATTCATTTATATACATTCTGGGTTTTCAATTGATTATGCTAGTGGTAACAAATCTGACTCGCTTTTACTTCTATTTCTTGTTTTGGCTGATTGGTAAGTGTGTATGCGTTTGTGTTTGTGTGTGTGCCTGTTTGCATGTAAAGGTCATTCTCGCTGTATTGCAAAGTGATGTCTGAGATCTGGTCATTATTGTTTTGATGGCTTGAGAATTAACCATTTGTGCGCATTGTTCGCTGTTACATGTACGAGTGCTATTTTTCCCAGTGTAGTTTATCGTTTCACCTTGTTGCGCAAATTTGTATTCTGCACATGGTAACAGCGCCAGTGTGGATTGCAGTGTTGAACGCTCATATTGTTTGGAAACTTCTGTCACCGTATGCGCCTCTGTTATTTCCTCTTCAGTTTGTTGCCAATCCGATTGAATGTTTGTTGATTCTAGTCGAGGGCCTGTTCGGTCTTGCCTGGATACTAGTAAATTGTTGTTGAATTTTGTTATTCTTGGCCAGTCGATTAGAATATCATGTTGATGAAACTTTTGAATATTTAGGTCAGGTGCTTGTTGTTTTATATAAAGGGCTTCATAAATAAATAATAATTTTTCTGATTTTGCTTTATGTAGAATTGAGAAATTGGTCGAATTGACTGGGTGCCCCGTTGCCAATATATGATCGGAAATAGCTGATTTTCCTGACGGTGCCAAGCCTTTGTTAATCAATTTCTGTGGCAAATGTTGCTGGATTCTGTTTATCAATTGCTTCTTCGTACGTCCGATATATGTGCTACCGCACATACATGAGAATTTGTAGACTATGAATGATTTGGAGAGAATTGGCAATTGATCTTTGGCATCCAACCTCATGATTCTCTGTGTACTAAATGTCATATTAACTTTAACACTGGGAAAGTTCTCCTTAGTTATTCTATTCAGCCGCCGTGCAATTATTGAGGCTGGTACGTCGCCTCTAAATGGTAAGTTTAGGAAAACCTGCTTGACGGTATCCTCTCTAGTGCGAATCTGCCGTGGTCTGATGTTGACATCAATGAAACGCTCTGGGTAGTTGTTCATTAGCAAAATTTTCCTGAGGTAGCCCAGTTCTTCCTCAATCTTGTGTTCAGAGCAGATCTTCCTGATTCTGTTTGCTAGGTTGTTTACTAAGTTTCTTTTGTGGGATTTTGGCACACTGCTGTTGTAGTGAATGTATTGCCCGGTGAAAGTGGATTTTCTATATATGGCCAGTGTCAAATCCCCGTTTTCTTCTCGAGTGAGTTTGATGTCAAGGAAGGGAAAACTGTCGTCTTTCTCTACCTCGAGAGTGAATTTGATGTCTGGATCGGCTCCATTTGCTTGTTTGAGGATTTCGGAAGGGTCTGCTGCTTCTGAGATGAACAACAAGATATCATCTACATACCTTTTGTAGAGTGCGCACTGGTCAATTATACATTTTAGGCTCGTTTTTTCAAGATGATACATGTATACATCTGCCAGAATGTATATAAATGAATGAATGTAGAGCGATGTCTAATATTCATGAAATAAATGGCCTTTATCCACTTTGTTATTAATGTGTTTTATCTTCCTAATTAGAAATATACTGTGTAATATACATATACATATATATATATATATATATATATATATATATATATATATATATATATATATACATATATATATATATATATACGTACGCCTAATAAATTTGTCTGATTTCTATAACAAGTCGATATTGAAATTTAAGATTGTTATTATAACATCACTGTGTACTGATAAAAGTTATTTGAATGAATTTTGCTCACTGGCCATAAACGCTAATCCCACTTTAATAATATAGTCGGAAGGCAGTCGCAAGAACTGACGCGTTTCATACTTCCAAGCTCATTAAAATAGCAAAAAATAAAACCAAGTAACGACGATCCAACCTCAATTCACATAGAAGGATTTGAACATCTGTAAGCGTTTTAAATTAAGAACATTCCTGCTTACATTTTAATTGGCTAGAATGCCAGCTACACAAAAAGTTTCGCGGCATTTTCCACGATAAAATGTATTATATTGATGAAAGCTACAATAATAGTTGCTAATGACAGTGGAGCTACTTTGCAGTGGGAATTCCAGCAAAATAGATGGATAAGGGATTACTCTGCGCCATTGCAGCATTTATGATTGTCCTTACCTTTTATATATCAAACTAAATGGATCTGCATTAGTCAGCTTTCAATCTTTTCATTAAATCAAGTTCGCGATCTTCTAGTAAATACCAATCTTATTATATTAAATCATTCGAATAATTTAGTAAAACCACCGTCAGCCACACGTAATGACGAGTTTCAGAGTATAACGACAAACTGACTAGCTAGGATTAAACCACAGTGCATATATATGGAAAGTAAGATTAGATATGCGGTCCTCACCACCAGTAGTCTAGCATACAATTGGCTTGGCTGTAAATGTCGGCTACACAATTTCTCTGCAGGAACGAACATTAACTAATGCAGCGTTCATCACATACAAATAGATATTACAATTAAAAAATCTTTTTAAATCAAGTTTGTGAGCCCGATGTATACACAAATCACATTGCATTTAATCTGTCGTCGAACAATATAGAAAAACTGCAATCAATCACATATATTGACGCATTTCGACCTTCGATGGTCATCATCAGTGTACGATGACAAACTGACCAGTCAAGTTCAATGAAAGCGAGACTACTAGAGGTGAGGGCCGCGTATCTAGTTTTTCTTTCCCTATATATGTATTGTGGTTTGGTGTTCGCTAGCTAGGTTGCCGTCTTATTATGGTGATGATCAAGCAAGTATGGAACGCGTCAGTATGTATGACTGACGGTAGTTTGACTGTAGCTTGATAACTGGCTAAACGGAATGAGATTAAAGTTTAATTCAAGCACGCAAACATTATTTAATGATTTTTCAATGCCACCCGCACACTCGATGACTGTTTAAGCATTCAGTCCTGTTTCGCTAAAGACTGTGGAATGCTAAAACTCATCACTACACGCAACGTATTTGTTCAATTTTTGTATATTGAGATTAATGATTGAATAAAGTGTGCAAATTTTGATTGAATTATTTTTATCCCAAGCCACAAAATCAATCACTGCTTTTGAAAAATCAGATTTATAAATATAAATCCGTAGAAGGAATATTAGGTTCACTAAAACTTTGCTGTTGATTCAGTCAAAATCATTGAGCGGGTTTTACAGAATAAATAATAGCAAAAACATTTTAAATATATATATATATAAATTTATCGGATTATACTATCGATTCTGTAATTGACAGGCGCCTTGACGGGGACAAACGATCTGTTATGCGTGCACTAATCGACAGCAAATGGGTTGCGTATAGCCAATTAGGCAATAAGTAATCAATTGTTTATATGTTGCTTGTATCTTTCTTTTATTAATTATAAGATTATACTTAGGGTTTCGGGAATTTTCCATCAGAATCGGGATGAAAATATATATGAAATAAGGTTAAGTTGTTATAATCAGAGTAATAATAATATTTAGCTGCGCAAAACAACTACGGATGGTATATTATTTCATATCAATACTTGGTTCTAGGGCCTAAAATATTAGTGAATTTTTCGATCGAAAATGATAAATTAGGACGGACATCTAATTTTAAGCTAAGCACGCTATTCTTTAATTTAAACAAAATATCAAACAAATGAAAGCATTATGTCTGCTTCTGGCCTTAGCTGTATTGGGCTACTTATAAAATTTAAATAATGGGTGTTAATCGGTGCCGAACCTTGCAATTTCGTTTATTTTTGTGATACGCTATGCAGGTGAAAAAATAAATGCCTTATATTTTGACCACCATAAGTGTAGGATTTGCAATTTACACTGCTTAAATATGGCGTGGCAATGATTTTGTGTTGTATTCTAATTTGTCTTCTGATAACACACACTTCCTTTGCAATTAGCTGCATTATTGTTATAATAGACTAAGTTTACATTATGAAAACTTAGTTTTGCATTCAAGTGCTTTCATAAGGTTAAACGAACATTGGTTGCGCGGGTGGTGATAACAATTATTATAATCAAGGTTGCGGTCTTGATATAAACACCTGACCCTTTAATTACTTACATATGTCAGTATAAACTAAGAATTGTATAGTGTAGAAAAAGCAATTCATCCAGTAAACCGGTTTCGTCCTTATTGGGAACTCATCAAGTACTGGCCAGAATTTGCCGCGGACAGGATACCAACCTGGGCACGTCTGCTTCGGAATCTGGTGCTCTAACCACTGAGCTATCCTGCCGCACACTACACTACACACAATTTCAGTTATATACTAACTAATGTAACTTGGTTAGTCAATTTTTCCTTTAGGTGGAGCTCATATGGCATCCATTTAGACCCAAAGTTCCAACTAACCATGTCCAATCTGTCATTACTGAACAGACACCACATTACATGGGGAAGTGGTATTGAAATGAACATTTATATAATTAAACGAACATTAGTTGCGCGGGTGGTGTCGTTTTGACTCAAACCAGTAACTTGTGTAACTAGTAGATTTGACCACCCAAATGATATTGACTTCACAGTTTAGCATTTCTATCCTAATAGATTATTTGCAATAAAAAAATCGAATGTTATTCATTTACACGCACACGCAATAGCTGCTCTAAACACTTTGTAGGCATACCTGGTCCGGTAGGAAAGAGCAAAAACATTACCATTTTGGAAATAGAATACAAACTTCTTCAATAATGGATCACAGTTAACATGGATCGATATCATAGCCAATGCAAGAAATTATAGGCAATTTCGCTTTGCAGATGACAATTACTCCGCATTCTCGCTATCTTGTTAGCTGACGAAAGTAAATACTGAATAAGCTGAGCATTGTTCAGTGATTTTTTTGCATACAGGTGTATTTTCGTCTGCCTTAGTCTTTTTCCTTATAATTAGATTCTGTCTAATATAGAAAACAAAAACATAATTACCCGCATTATGTTTTGACTAATACAAGATTGACCCTAATTTCACTGTTTTACGGAAACCTTTCAGATACATTTGTCCGTATCTTTCATTATTGCACAGTTCATCAAAAGTCTGATGACCAATTAAATTTTAAAGTTTCATTTATACTTATAGCTTGGTAATATCATAAAAATTAAGTGACGTTTCACAAGGGATGCGCACGTCACATATGCTTGCGTGTTTATAACTTTTGTATACAGCTAGCTGAATAAAATTACTGTGGCTGAATTCTAATCTACTCTAATTGTTTAATACCTTCCACGCGAAACAGGTTATAAAATGTGACCTCTGTGGTTAGGAAGGAGTGGAATTTAAACAAGCACATCCTTAATAAAATCATGTCAATGTAGGCGATAAAATGCGTCGAACTAACTGTTTTATTCTTACCACTTTAAACGACGTAATGCAAGGATGGTCTCAGACATTGGAAAGGAGATTGGAGATGCAAAGAAAAATTGTGTCAGGAGAATTGAAAAAATATTATTAAATTATAAAATCTTAATTAAGATATGAAGTAAAATAAGCGAATGTAAGATAAGAAAATTAATTTACAAAAGAATAAGAATTGTAAAGAAAAGGGATTATACATACAAATCCAATTAATAAGCGTTCAACTCACTAATGACTCTAACTTAAGATATACCTTACGGCAAGATTTTTTTAATTTCATTTTAAAGTGTGGTACCGTAAGTAATTGATTAACTAAAAGAAAGTTAATAAACCAACTAATAAGCTACTGGTAATACCATTATCTTAATGTTTTACAGGATTTAATTTCAGATTCCTATTTTTGCAATCGTCTTTTCCTGACACTAGGTACCAAATCGAAACTAGTAATGCTCCCATCGCTGCTTCATTCACAAGAGCCTCTCTTGATTTAATTTACATAGATTCCCTAATCCATCTCGTCATTCTGTTATAATTGAATATCGCTATGCGTCTACAATCATCCCAGCTAATTAAGTGTCCGGTTTCTACGACATGACGTGCAACATCAGATCTATCAAAATGGCAATCACTAAACGAAGTTGGGTGTTCCCCTCTTCCTAACGCTATTTGGTGCATCCTTTCAATATAATGTATGAATTCGCAGACATTGAATGGAATTTCCTATACTTCTGATGCTTCTAATGGCGCAACATCTTCCTCTCCGTTACCAAAGGACTGTTTTAAAAAGGTGCTTATATTGTATTCGAACACTATTGTTTTTCTCAGTTTGTTCGTTCGTGAACAGAATGAAAAAACGATCTTGCTGTGCTCTGTCACACTCTACGTATCTTAACTTCAGATTCAATTTATTTGCGATATCCATTAATATTGTTTCTATTTACTTCATTTCATACTACTTCTCAAAATTTACCACATGAAAATTTGATTTACAAACAAAATGGATACTGGTTTTAACAATAAGTTTGCCGTTTAAAATACCAAGTATTTCCAACACACTTGATAAATTAAGTCTAATAAACTCAATTAAAATTTGGGTTTAATGATTTTTTATGACGCAATTGATAGTGCGTAATAAGAAAAAATTGACTTATCGAAATTATGCTTCGTTTATAAATTGCTCGAGACACGAATATCGTCCATAAACGTTAAGATAAAGCTTTTTTATATACAAAAACTGATGAAACACATACATGTCAAAATTGACTTATTTATAATAAGCATAATGTGTGTATTAATGTTGCAGTTATATCTTAACTTACCTAACAATTATCATGGTAACATCATAATTTGTCTAACAGGATATTCTTATGAGCTAACTGGTACTCTTCAACAATAGGTCTCTAATAAATTGAGGTCCATCCTGAGTTTACTTTTGCGTGATAGACATTATTTGCACTGCTCTGTGATTTTCTTGTGTTTATCATACTTACGTGTTTTAAACTTTCATTAAATGTTGCCTCAAAAAGGACATGTTTAAGTCAGCATGAAATGAAGCTATAATTTCGTGTACACATATGATTCGTGCTAAATAATGACTCATCAGTCCGAGACTACACCACGTCCTAACCTCTCTTGAAATTACATAAATAAGTCTCTCTATTGAAGATGTATAATTAAAATGTTGCGAAGTCAGCCTAACATAAACTTCCTAGCAATGAATCTGCAAGTCTGTCTTACTATATATCCGACATTTACCAGGGCACACAATCGTGATATTAGAAAAAAGCTAAATTTCACAAAATCTGGGCATAACAATCATTCTGAACACATGCTATTATGTAGCCCGTTTTCCTTCTCACAATGACGAAATTCAATGAAATGTATTACAGTTTTATATTTTTCATTGCAAAGAATACATATCCATTCAATTATGAATTATATTATTCGTAACCAGTACGGAATTATTTCTAATAAGTTCATAAGAACACGCTAAGTTCAGCAAAAAGGAAAGAGTAAATCTCATTTACGTATGCGTTTTGTGTTTAGTGATGGCTCCTTAGTACACTCTAGAACGAGTTAAGTTTATAAATGTAAACGTTTATCTTGTTTGAGATTTGGCACCATCGTAATGTGAATTTTTAAAATTATAGATTGTTTCTTCTCTCTGCCTGAGGAATTTATTCACTATTTAGCAAAAGAATGAATCAATATTTGCAAAGTAGCTAATAAATTCTTTTGTTTATTTGAGGATACGAACATAAAACATATTATAGTTGCACAGTAACATAACATAACATAGTAGCATACATAGTATAGATGCTAGATGGTTCATGCTTTTGTGCCGCGATATGAATAACTATCAGTGACGACATAATAATTTGTACCTATGTTCATGTATGTATATTTAGCATTACATATCAATTTATCGCACTAATTTTCATAAAAAAATTGGCCATAGATCTTCAGTGATATTCATAATGATGAAAATTATACACACATAGAACAATAAGTTTAAGCCATTTCAAAACTGTAAAATTTTTCGCGCTGGATTGTTGTGTCTAGTTTGGTGAATTTTAGTTATTACTTGAATTTTTAGGAAAGCAGTTTTAAAAACCACGATTTCTCTGTTAGCCAATTATCTTGATTAATGTGGCAAAGCTTTATGACATAATTGCTCGCCAAATTTCCAACGAAATTTAAATCTTGAAGAAAAACTGCCGGGAAAATTACCAGCTTCCTATTTTGCATTACGATAATACAATTAACAATGTATCGGTAGAAAGAGGGCGAGAATTAAAATTTTAAAACAAGTTACTAGTATTTGAATTGAGTTAATTAATTCGTATCCTGAATCTGCTACAAAATATTTTAATACGTTTATATATTTTTTTCTTATTTAATTTATGAAATGTATTGCTTCAGCATCTGTGCGAGACCAATTTTCTCCTTAGTTGATGGAGCTGAACAATTTATTTGCAGCCTTAGTACAGTTACTCTCTCTCTTATATATGCAAGTATGTATAAGGTGTTGCGAACCTAGTTACAAATTAGTTCAGATGTGACCAGAAGAATAAACCAAAGACAGCATGAACGGAAAGTATAATTTCATTCACATTCGTTTCGAGCTTACTGGCGACTCATCATTAGGAGCCGGTATTACGCCCTTTAACCACTATATATTTGTGTGAGGAATGTGGCGTCCAGCTATGCCACATCCCTCTACCAAATATATATCTGGCATAACGCACTAATCCAGCTATATTTGTTTTTTTTATAAAATTGAAAAAAGCAGACGTAGTTCGAGGCCAAATAACAAGTCTTTGCGATGATACAAGTATTCCTAATTTTTTTTTAAATTCTAGAATTGCATAACTTAAGCCTATTTTATAAATGTCAATATCGAAATGAGTAGCAGGCTTGTTACATATAATCTAAAATATTTATATAAACGTTTATATCGAGTCGTTTAAAAGACAATCTGAAAATCACACTACTATTGTTTATATACCCCCACGTGTAGTAGTTTACACTCTCCTACAGCTCCACGTATCATAATCAAATATACGTTTGATTAGCCACGTGTTATCGAATCGTACAGGCATATATATAATACGCACGAACCGCGTGTATAAATAGGACTGCAGAGTTGGTCATGCCAAACTTCACATATCATTCTGGTCCGATATAAAATAACAAACTACCAGTACAATGCATTTTGACACAAAAATCTTTCTTCGAGTTTTGGTCTTCTTCAATTTCCAGTCAAGTATTAATCCAAGGCATAGGTAGACGACAAACACATCGACCGAAACTTTCCCAGGCTGTTTATAACCGAATCCCACTACTGTGGTTAATGCGAAGGAAGATAATTTCTCCAACAAAAATAAAGTAAAAATGTTTTGATAACTATAGACCATCATGACTGCTAGTAGCGAATATTATTTAAAAAGTTAGATAATCGTTTAAATTCTAGAACATTCTTTGTTTAAATCCTTCCGAGTACTTACACTGTCGAATTGTGCTTAATTTCAGTATTCTGTATATGTGTCTGACTTACGGGATCGCATTTAATGACGGGTAGCAGCCATTTGGTAACTTTTATTAATTTTGCAATTTTATCATAACATTACATTCTTGCAACTATGAGGTGATTTCCTTATTCGAGCATTTTGGAAACGATCAGGAACAGGTAATTTAATTATTCTGTTTTTCGTGTCTATTCTCTTTCTAGATCAACTTTCGGTGTGCAGTCTTGAGTTTAAAGTACACAGTCCTATTGCCTATTACGTAGTGAAGTACATATACTTATGTTTAACATGGAAACTAATCTTAAATTCAAGGATACTGACAGCATGGTACAAAGAGTCACAGGTATGATTCTGATAGACTTGGAAAGAATGAATAATCCATTAAAATCCTCTTCATATATGGTTCAGCAAACACCAGTCCTCTACAGGCACATCAAGTCTAATACGGACTTGGCCGCTTTGAGGATCTCGTTAGTTATTAGGACAAGATTTTCTGCAGATGGCTTTATTGTAAAAGGATTTAAGTACTTCATAGAAATCTAATATATCAAATTTAATGCTTTTAAAGTACAAATTTTTCTTTTTCAATGGAAAATATATCTCCATTTGTGCAAAGTTATTTGTTGCAGCCTATTATATTTAAAACTTTAAAAGCACACACAAAAAGTAACAAATTTAGAATAAAATAAAAATAAATTATAAAAGGCTATGTAGTTGTATCCCACCATTTTTGAAATTAAAGCACAGAATTAAATTTTTTTTAAAAACATATGACAAATTACAGTTTTTTCAGATTTTTACATATTACTCCTGGTGATTCCTAACAATTTGTTAAAACCTGCTTACAACTTGTTCGAAATGGAAAGAAGTTATCTACACGAGCCTTGGAATGATTTACGGAAAGCACTTAATAATTCGTGTTTAAACACCTACTGGTATTAGTTAATAACATTATTTTTAAGTTGTTTTGTCTGTGCTTACCAATACTAGTTTTCCTATCGGATTATTCTTAAAAAATCCCAAGATATGTCGCTTTTATCGATATTGTTCTGCTAATTCTATATCAAAATTCCGAAAATAATGTGCTGTTTTGCTTAATATTCACGTCTAATTTTGCGGATTAGACGCTGGGCCCATCCTTATGGTTTCATTCAGTTAACCTGTTTTGCACCATATGAATTTTTTCCATTTGTTAGTTAAAGCGATAACTTTAGAGAAATTCTATAGAAAACTTCGGTAACATATATTCCTTCCACTAAAAACACAATTACATTTCTACATAATTCCTGTTGATTTCTTCTTGTGTTCGCCATGAAAATTTCAATAATCCTCTAAATATGTATTTAAAAAATGCAAATAAAATATACGCAGATTTTCATGACCAACATTATGTGTACCACATTCAGCAATTACAATTTGTGAATGGTATTATCGTTATTATTGTTCTATGTGTTAATGTATGCTAGGTAGCATGTAGTGATTTATCTTATATCGTGCTTACTATGCAAATATCGTTTATCTTCTTTGTCTTTTTTACTACATTGAAATGAATGACAGATTTACTACTGATAATATTCCAGAGTACATTATGTGATTGATTATGAATAAAGCTGCATTTTATACGCCCAATATGGGCCTGAAAGCTTCTGCCATCCCTTAGGATGAAAAATAGAAAAATATATGGCTTCAAATTGGGTACAGTTAGTTTATTATTTCCCAGTTTGAGCTTGCTGTGTTTTAAAAATCGTACTTGCTTTTTTATGTTTAGTATGAAATAATTGTTTCGGAATTTTTCACCGCAACATCTCATCATTCAAATAATCGCCTTTTAGTTCTGCAAAGTTTTGTTCGAGTTTTAGGAATCAAAGTTTTAAATTGCTAAAAATGCTAACTTGACTATGTTCACCAATTTGATAATTTTTGTTCTATTTGTTTCCATTTTACGCATACACAGAAATATTGGTTTAGCCCAAATTTTACTACTTTTCTTGCCTTATAATCATAAGAACTAGTTGAGAAATTCTGGCAGATATAACAAAACGTACATACACACACTCTCACACATCTGAGCTCTCGTAGTTCGTCAATCGATTTCAAGGCCTTTTTCTTATCAAATTTTATAGCAAATGTGAAGTAATCGCCTATAACATTACAGAGGGAGAAGCGTTAAAGAGTAGCTTAATTTGACGTTTACATCGGATTTTTCACAATAAACATTATATAGGCTTTAAAAATTTGTGAGATAACGTATTCTCCTCGTATCTCGAGTATACAATATATTTCTGATGTAATACTTGAGCTATGATCAGATTTACCAACAAAACATTTATCATAAATTTAAAGCATTAAAAGTTGAAACCGCTAATGACAAAAATAAATTTTCTGATTAATCTGAACTTTTCTTATCAAGACAGAATCAGGAAGAAATACAATTAATCGCACACATACAAATTCTTTTACCAAGAAGAACTTTCCTGAAATGATTTTTGAATTGAAGCTAATACTTGTAATAATTTGTAATCAAGGAAAACGATTTGATGTTAAATGCGAATTATAAATAATGCTAGCTGTTTCTGCACCTAAAGAATTAAATAAATTTGAGGCGCATAGATTGAAATTCGCCAGTTAGCAAGCGAAACAATTATTCAAATCCAAATTAGCGGACGTTTAGTCAGAATTAATATGTAGATTCCAATAGGTATGGGACAGAGATCACAAACAAAGAGTTTCAGACTTTTTTGTAAAGAACGTTTCATCCTTATAAAGAAATGGATTGCAATTGTGATATTCCTTCCTGCGGCAGCATTAAAAGTTCACAAATAGATGTAAGATCAGAAATAACAACGTTATTAAATTAAAATTTATTCATGAAATTATTATACAAATAATAGTATCAATTTTAATTAAATAAAAATAATATAATCTTATTTGACCAAAAACCAGCCGGCTCATTTTTATAATTATATATATTGGCACAAAAATGAAGGATATGGAACAACATGACAAAAATGTGATAAATTAATATATAGAAAAGTTAAATATCGCTCCAAAATTTTGTTCAGAATTCAACAAAATGTGAATCGAAAAATGAAAACCAGCTTATCGATTAGCATTTCATTGATGAGCGCATGAATGTCAAAAAACAATATAAGGTGAGCTTATAAAATTATGTTCGAGTTTAATTCATGACTGTATTGAAATTGTGCAGCCGACAATTCCCGTTGAGTACAATGCATGCACGATTAATAGAGATTGGAGACGCAGATATGCTTTTACTTTCCATTTATATCCATCGCGATTTAACCCTTGCTAGTCTGTTTGAGGTCGTGCTTTGATGGTGATCATGAAATGTCGATACACATTATGTCGTGTGACTGAGAGCATTTCTGCTTTGTTGTACGAGGGGCTATATACAAAATCATTGCTCACTTAATTGATTCAAACTATTCACTTTGAGTGAATGAAGTAAAACAAATATTACATAGAGCAAAGGCAAACTGGAACAATTTGAGCGCTATTCTTAACATTGACGGCTTGGAATGCGGTAATAATATCCTGTTCGAGCTAATTTCAGGACTGCATTTAAATTGCGCAAGTGACAATTCCCTTTAAGTGAAATGTACGCAAGACTATTAGAGATTGGAGACCCATATCTGATTTTCCTTCCGTTTTATTTCCATAGTGGGATGGTTTTTGTTAGTCTATTCACCGTCGTGCTCAGGCGGTGATCATGGAAGCTCAATACGCGTATGTACGTGTGACTGATCGCAGTCCTACCATGTTGTCCGACGACTGGTTAAATACAATTGGATTGATAGTTATCCCAATCTCGCTAAATTGATGCAAGTTATTAAATCTGGATGTTTGAGGCAAGGCAAAAAATACAAAGAGAAAAAGCATATTGGAACCGTTAGAGGGCTATGCTACAATTATACAGCGTAATTTAAAATCGGTTTTATTGAACAGTATGAAGATGAGCTATTGCAGCGAATAATATTATACACAGTAATCTACTTAAAATGCTCAAAAAAGAAATAAACAAGTGCCAACCATCGAAGCAAAAGGTCCAACCGATTTGCAATGTTTGAGCAACCCGTTTTCATACGAGGCTTCAGAAACCTTTTATAAATTTATTACAGCACATTAATAACCTTAATTGGATATTTCAAAACATTGGAAATATTGCAGAAATTCATGCAAATATTGGAAAGATTTATGCGAAAACTTAATTCAAAGTAGCATTACCACATGAGGGGAACCACGAATGATCTATCAATCGTAACAAAATTTAATAATATTTACGATGTACCAAAGACTGTTAAACCATATAAATATTTACAATAACCATATACAAGAATTGCTTCATTTTGACAGTATTTGCAAAACAGTAATAAATTTAGAATTGTTCAGATACAAAGTACTGTGCCAAATCTGGATATTATTTTCAGAGGATACGACAGAGTAAACGTAAAATGACTGTGGATAAGCAACCGTCAATGTTGAAATCAAACATTATTTACCAATGTTGATCAACTTACGTAGGCCAATCAACCAGAAGAGTAATTACTCGAATGAAAAAACAGCAAGTTAAACGCCTGATCTTAATCAAATGGTGAATACACGTATGCAATTGCGCAACACATCGTCGAATCATCACAAGTATGTTCTCCAGACGTAGCATTTAAGATAATTACTAAATGTAATAACAGAAGGAACTTAGCCACATACAAAGCTTTATGGATAAACAAAATACTGTTGGATTTATGCAAGCAGAGAAAGCATATGTGGGCATGGAGTTTGAATTGCAGGTTATTCCCTTATTTGACGCTTTCTCCGTTTTCATTTTTAATTTTGTTTAATCTTTTAATCTGTATATAAATAGAAGTTCATATGAATATAATTGAGAAGACTATCAGCAAAAACGATCCTTGTTTTTGATAAAATTTCTTTTACTTTTCGGACATAGAAAAGGTACAATACATTTTTAGTGTGACGTGTTCGTTTGTTCAACGATGGAAATGGATCTTCTTAATGAAAATTCAAAAGTTCATGAGGACCAAATTAAAAAAAACCCTTTATGAGGAAATTCGGTCTACCCGCTTGGAAATTGGTGGCAAATCTTATATATCTTTAAAAAATTAACAGTTCATCTGTAAATATTTCTATCATAAAATGCGCTTTCGTGGATATTTTAAATGTCTTCGCTGTTCAACGCATGATTTTTACGGGAATTATATAAACTCGTGCTCATTAATTTACGTTAACTATACCACAGAGACATAAACCAAATAAATCACAATTAATGTAAAGTACGAAACTTTATGCTATAGTTATACAGACTTGAAGAAAAATTAATAATATATTTCAAGATACCACGTTGTTTATCAACCCAATTTAAATTAGATTTCATTTTGTGGTTTCGTATACGGAGAACGACCAAATCAATGTAATATACGCTTTTTCCTTATATCATTCGACAACAGTTTTATTTTTATTAACGCACATGTCTTTTATTGAAGCCAACTACTATTTTTTAATTGTTTCACGACAGAAATTGTACACTGATTTTTAGTGCTCAAATCATTGGCTTCTTTTTGAAGCTTGATTTTAAGAAAAATTTAAATCCAATTATCTTGAAGATAAATACATTAACATCCTATCCCGCAGCCAATTTGTATTGCTTGATATATTTTATGAATATTTCATCAAATCAAGTTTCATGATTTACCCAGTCAAATCGTTAAAAACCATTGTCATAATTTGATTGAATAAATCTGTTTTTTGGATCAAAGTAACAAATAACGTTTTTATTATATATTATATATATTATTAGAAAATTTGTAAATCTAAAAATAAATTTTATCCATTAAATGAAACTTTCATTTCTCATATTCTCCTCTGGTACCTTCAAAGAAACGTGTATATTTATATATTATGAGAGACGAACTTGACAGAAAATTTAATTTGGGATAATATGCGTGAAATAAATGAATGATCAATCACTTTTGTGCATTGCCTTTAGTTCAGTTTCAGTGCACAAACTAACATCTCCTACGTGCATTTTTTGTATTTGATAAAATTTCTGTTGATCTATGAATATGGAATTGGTACTATGTATTTGAATAAAGTTTGCATAAAAAGTAAAAGTAATAATTAAGTAGGAAATAACTTCTCAATAATGAAGTTAATAATGTATAATGCCAATTAATTTATCCATCCAGAATTAATTTGGTAATAATATTGTAGTCCTGTATAATTTTCTGTTGTTTTCTTGACGTTCTTAGCAATCGAATTTTTTACATGTTTGATCTCTCCTCATGAACACTTAAATATTATTGGTCAACTTGGTAAGTTATTGTGTGAGGATATTGAGGGAATGTTGAAATACTGGTCACGGATATGATCTCTTCAGATGAATACCAAGCAGTATAATTATTTAAAATCTAGCATTATACACGTAGTCTCGTTGCTGCAAAGTAAAGAATATGCTAGCATAACCAAAAGACACATTTCAGAGAGCATTTTTATTATTATGCTTCTTAAATCTAACGCTTATTCCGATATATTCCTTTCGATTTAAGGTTGTTAAACGATTAGCTTTTTATCTCAAATTAAATCTATATCTAGGATATATTGTTGAAACTCTAACTGTTAAACTTCACATTCGCAAAAAATATTGTAAAAATATATTGGGGATTGTTGTGCATCTTCAGATAGCTGAAGAAGAAATTGTCAGAAAAATTGCTGCTGAACAATTTCTAAATTTGTGTTTTACCTTGGATATTTTTCCACTTAGAAACCATACCAAAATTAATTCTGTATTTCGAAAAATACAAAATGTAGCATACGAATAATACTTCACTATTTTGAAAAAATAGAATAAAACTAAACATAATATTTTGTATTCAAAGAAATTAAATGAATCCCTCTTTTAATCATTAGTGAAATTAGATCGCGTTTAGATTTCTCATCGCCTTATTATGGAGAATTTTCAAAGGATTTATAAAATTGGATAGTTGCATATTTTATTATGGTTATGTCGAGTTTATTTTTATTTCTTCATTTAACGAGCAACATTGTTTCATCAATGACTGAATTATTGGTGAAGCCTTATTAATGGAAATGATTTGCAAATATAGATATTTAAACAAATTGAAAATCTGCATCGCAGAAAAACATTTCGCCTTTACGTTTTAATTTAAAAATTTTGATAACTATCTCATTCAAGCACTATCGAAAATCACATTTTCTTTGTCCATTATTAAGGCGCACATAAATGTCAAATTTTTCATCGTAAATGTTTACGATAAGCAACTATTAAATTGAGAACCATTAACTATATACGTATTAGGCATGGCTTACTTTGCAATGTAGACGGATAACTGTCCATACCACCAGTATTATGTCATTAATACCATTACTATTTTAAGTTGTATTGCCTTAATAGAATGACACTTCTATCTGAACCTCACTTCATTACATGCTTTGTACCCTACATGGAAAACGATTACAAAGTTTCGCAATGTTGAAAACATTATATTTAGTAAATATTGCTAATTGTTTTACCAATCAGGAAGCAGGAAAAATTTTAATAATCTATATGAAATTTAGAATTTGCTAGAAATAGTTCGGTTGCTCTTTTAAAATAGAAGATTTTCATTCTTTTGTTATTGAAAAAATGTAAATATCCAAATCGGAATAGGACAATTTGCCTTACAGCAAACCTAATATGTATTGTAGTTGTACAAAAGAGTGCTCCTAAAAATAAAAAAGATTGATAGATAATATATCATCGGACATCCACTCCCCTCTCGTCTTCCTTCAATCACAACCTCGTTCTACGGATGCCTGCGACCCCTGCAAGACTCACTCGCTTTAATCCAGCAGATTCCATCCAGGTCTATGCTATGCTCCATCAACTCAATCTCCACGACAATGGACTCCATCGGTCGACGTCTGCCTCCAGTCCGCCATCATTTGCGATCTCACACTTGAACTCATCTGTCCGGGCCCAAACTACCCCGCCTGGATGCTCTGACACTTCATTGACTACCTCCAATTGATATTGACTAGTCAAATGAAAATTCGTTTTTATTTTTTTTCACCAGATTGAACTACCTTGATGCTAATGATAAATGATATAAATGTATTATATATATATATATATATATATATATATATATATATATATATATATATATATACGTGTGTGTGTGCCTATTTTTGTGTATGAGTGTAGTTTTAAAATATATTTCTAATATATGATAAATGATCTATAAGTAATATTGATAGCGGTGTATTTTATTAATGAGCGATTATATGTTACACGAGTAAGCAGAACACACTTTTTAAATATCGTTCTAAATAAGTATGTTATAATGAATTTAATTTTTCGTATTTTTATACTTTAGATAGAAATAAAATATATATATATATATATATATATATATATATATATATATAGTCGAAATGTGTTGGTATTCGTGAGCGAATGTAGTTTTTCTACATTTTGAGACTGGTTATATGCAAATAAATTCTTGTTTATCTCAGGCTACCAAATCTGAGTTGACGAACTATATTAAAGTTGTCTGAGATATTGTACTTTTTTAGTGTCATCTAGTATCCTATTTAGGCTTAGCATACCATCAGTTTGAGGAAAGTGTGCAGATTTGTTTCATTTGAAAATTTCGTTTATTTTTATGCACTGCCCGAGTTTGCATATTTTTTAAAAGTCGTATGGCTTCTAATTCTTGCCAAGTCAGTATGTTTCCATACTTCTTGTCCGTATGTATTTTGTTGTTGAAATTGTTCTTACTAAGGTTAAATTTGGTGATGACTGTAAAGGGGGAATCAATTGCGTTAGTTGAATATTCTTATTGATTTCATTGCTTGCAGCCAATAAAATACAAATATTTGCTGGGTGAAATTTTAACTTTCAGCAAGTGTTCTGGCCGGTACGTGATGAGTTCCCAACAAGGACGAAATCGTTCTACTGGATGAATTTCCTTACCTACACTATACAATTCTTATTTTATATTGACAAATGTAGGTTCTTAATGGGTCAGGTGTTTATATCAAGTTCGCCACCTTGATTATATTAAATGTTATCACCGCCCGCGAAACTAATGTACGTTTATTTATTTAAGTTTTCTTGTTTTTTATTCACAGAGATTTGTAAATTATTTACAAAACTTTCAGTCCTTGCTTTATGAAAAATTAAAAATTTACTTGTGCCCCGTTCCAATTTTACGATCAATAATGGCGGATTTAGTGGATCAACTTCAGTTGCGGGTGTTGATGGAGCCTAATGATTAGCTGTTACTATGTTTTTCCTGATTACGCTTTGCCGCACATGAATTTCAAATAGTAAACAACAAAAGACCTGTTTGTTAAACGCGACGTTTACCTTGGCATTTGTAGTGTTATCTCTTGTGATTCGGCTCCTCTTCTGGAAGAACTATCCTGAAATATAGATTAAGGCAGATTTTTCTGTTTCGGTCCTTTACTACGTGAACCTGGCGATGTCTCGTGTTAAAATTATTGAATTTATCATAATAGTTGTTTATCGGCAAGATCTGCCGCTAATAATCTATATATTCCGATAACTTTTTCGCATCCAAACATGATTTGCTAAGTTATATACAACCTCAAAAGTGTAAGTTTATGCGTTGCTGCTGTTCAAATGAAAGCATTATGATGTGAACATGAATCTGCGATAAATCGATTTTGTTAAGCTTTTGACGGTAATTAGGAGCAGTAGTATGTCGAGAAAAATTTTATGTCTACGTCGGTTTGGTTGGAATGATCTTTTATATTTAAAAGTGCGTTCATTATGATACCCGTATACGCTTGCTAGAAGCGGTGATATCAACTTCTTTAGAAAAATTTAGAACTCACTGATATATTCACCACTGAATAGAAACAAGACGTTCGCCATGCAGACGTATATGAACTATTTTTGTTTTTCAAACAAATCGTACATTTCAGATATTGATTTTTCATCAAGTCGGAGACGATCAACTTCGCTTTTACTACTGCAAATGTTGTAAATGACGGTGCAATGCCAAGTAAAACCATCGTTCAATTTTCAACGACTCTATTCTTTAATTAATTTGCTAATTCGAAAGCATTATTAATAATTCTTTAAATCAATTTTGCGAGCTTCAAGTAAACACTAATCCCACTTCATTTAACCAATCGTCGATCAACATAGCAAAACTACTGCCAGTAGCACGCACTGGAGTGTTTCGACCTTCCATGTTCATCTTCAGAGTACGACGACAAAATGACTAGCAAGGATTGATCCACATTGCATATATATGGAAAGAAAAAGTAAAATGCAGCCGTCAATCTAATAGCCTTGCATACAGTGTACTTCACTGAAAATGTTGGCTGCATAATTTCTATGCAGTCACGAACATTAACTGCTTGCAGCTTTTGCCACATCTACGAGTAGTTAAATACAATGGGATTGGTGTTTACTTCAAGTTTGCAAACTTGATTTAAAGAACTGTTACCAGCAATTGTGCAATCAAGTATTGTTTAATTGTATTGCTTATATATATGTTTATGGCGAAAACTGCAATGAGTTAATGTTCGTGACTGCATAGAAATTGGGCAGCTGACATTTCCAGGAAGTATAATATATGCAAGACTACTAGAGGTGAGAGCCGCATATCAAACTTTGCATTCTCTGTAAATGCATTGCAGATTGATCCTCGCTAGTCAGTCTGTCGTCATAATCTGATGATTATCATGGAAGTTCAAAACGCGTCAATGCATGCGACCGACGGTAGTTTTGCTAGGTTGTTTGACGACTGGATAAATAAAATGCGATTTGTTTTTAATTCAAGGCTAGCAAACTTTATTTAAAGAATTGTAACCACCACACGCGCAATCAATTAATGTTTAATTTTGTGTATATATATAAATATATATATATATATATATATTGGACAATTATGCAGCCGACATTTCCAGTCAAGTATAATATATGCGATGCTATTACATGTAGGAGCTGCATTGCTAATTTTGCTCTTCCTATATATGCAATGCGGATCGATCCTCGCTAATCAGTTTGCCGTCGTACTCTGATGATGATTATGGAAGGTCAAAACGCGTTAGTAGGTGCGACTGGCGGTAGTTTTGCTATTTTGTTCGACAACTGGTTAAATAAAATGGGATTGGTGTCTTCTTCAAACTCGGAAACTTGATTTAAGGAATTGTTACTACCAAACGCGCTAGTAATAAATGTTTAATTGTATATTCTATATATGTGTTGCGAAATCTGCAAACGTTTTATGCCCGTGTCTGCATAGAAATTTCACAGCCGACACTTCCTTACAAATACAATATAAGCGAGTCTATTAGAAGTGATAGCAGCATTTTTGATTTTGCTTTCCATATATATGCAATGCGGATCGATTCTGGCTAGTCAATTTGCCGTCGTAATCTGATGATTATCATGCCAGATCAAAACACGTCAGTGCGTTGCGACTGGCGGTAGTTTTGATATGTTGTTCGACGACTGGTTAAATAAAATGTCTACTTGAAGCTCGGAAACTTGATTTAAATAATTGTTACCACCACCCGCGCAATCAATAAATGTTTTATAGTATTGTTAACAGTTTTTAAGTGCGCATAAGATATTTTCCCTGGAGTATTCAACATTGGCATTTTTTATGCATTTTTGGAGATGTGGGATTTGTTTGAATGAAATTTATCATTTTTTCCGCTTTAAGAGTTCAAAGCCCTTCTACATATTTCTTAGTGAAATTTTGATTGCGCATTGAAGCACTTCAGACAATTTTTCTGTGATCCATATTTCCGCTTCGAACAGTTCTACGTTGAATTTACGTGGAAACCAACTCCATATAGGCTGCGAATATTGTAACAGAAGACATTAATCGAAAATGCTTCTGAATTAGCTTCAACGAGAAGGAATACAAAACTTAAAAATAATTAGACGGATAAACCGAATCAGAAGAACAAATTATTTATATGTTATGCTAAACAATAAAATTATCTATTAGAAAGTCATTTCTTGAACGACAATAACCAATTGCATTATTTATCCAATCATCTAAATGTACTTAATTAGGAATTTATGTGCAGCAGCTCATATATAGAACGAACCTATATGCAGCCGTTCAATAAAATCGAGCAACGCCCACCACAGAAGTTTATCTCGAGAAAAGCTGCACCACGGGTAACTAATTAAATAAATGCTCATAATTTAAACCAAAAAAGCATGGAGAAAGAACAGTAAATTTATCCACTTTTCATGTATTTCTTAAATATTAATGAAACACGGCAAATCAAACGAAATTCTCTTAATAAAGTGCTTTGGTTAGATTCACAGATCCCAAAGCAGTCGTACCCAGGTTCGAGCCTTATCCGCGGCAAATTCTGGACATCACGTGAAGAGTGCCGAACGTTGACATAACCGGTCTACTGGATGAGATGCCTTATCTGCATTGCATAATGCCTAGTTTATACTGACAAAAGCATGTATATAATGGGACTGGTGTTTATATCAAAATCGCAACCGTGATTTAAATTACTGATATCATCGACCACACAAACAATGTTCATTTAATTAATAACAGTATAGAATTTAACCGGCCACGAGTAAGTTGAAGTAACACATATATTCATCAAGACTTAAAAAACATCTTTTATTGACCTCATCAAATAAGCATTAACAAAAAATTTGAAAAGCAATATCATGCAGGCAAACGAACACGCAATAACTGATGTTCCACAAAGCAAGGAATGATTACTTGCTTGGCAATAAACCGATGCTGCGCAAACTAGGACAAGGTAAAACCAAATTAAAGGACGACATACAGTTCTCTTCGTTAATACGAATTGCGCACACACTATCAGACAACAAGAGAACAGATACAAATTAGCAAATCTATTGAAAACAATCACATATGATATGTACACTGTCATCTAAAAAACGTCCATATAATGATTTAAAAAATATTTTTACTCAATGTGAAATTTCAGTTTATTTGTATTCCAACTTAATCTAACTAAAAATATTTGCACATAAATTTACTCTCTTATATTTAATGTATATATTTTTCCTTCTTACTGAGGGAAATAACAGACATTATTTTCTAAACAGCATAATACACACACACACACATATATATATATATATATATATATTTATATATATATATATATATATATACTGTTTTTTAAGTAAACTTAACTTTGTATGTATGGCAATGGAAGACTGAAGACTGCTAAATTTAAATCCAAATGGGTTTTTATTAATTGGCATTTGGCTGAAATGATATGAATATTAGAACTAAAAATCCGCAGACGATGTTAAATTATGCATTATTTTTACCATTTATCTCTAACTGAGAGGCGAACAAATTTTAATTTTTTCATATACGAAATACTGAATTTTACATCATATATATATATATATATATATATATATATATATATATATATATATATATATATATATTTCATTTAAAATTGGCATGCGTTAAAAATTTAAATTATATTTTGTTCTACCGCACACTATTGGCAGAACTTCCTCGCGGTTACTTATATGGAATTTAGGATCATTACAAATTTAGACTGTTTTCATCTCAGTCTCTGAATACCACTAATATAAAAAGTATTTTTTGCTTAATAAATATATTTGTATAATAGTAAATTTTTTGATATTAATTAAATAATAGAATCATATTCTACCAAACAAACGATGCATATATATACATATATATATGCAAAAATTAAATTAAATAGCTTAGCAACTGTTTCTTCGATATTCGGCACTCCTCAGAATAAGCCAGATTTTGAACGCATGGAAGTTTGATACACATATTCATAAATTGAGTTCAATTTTGAATGGAACATCCAATATTCAATCCTTTTAAACATTTGCACCAAATGAATCCGATGCTGGCCTCAAGATTAAAACTTGTCGACACCGTTTATTTTTTATCATGCGCATACGATACCACTTAGAAATGTGATAAATACGCATTTTTACTGATTTTTTAATTTTCCAAGTATAATCGCATAACGAATATACTTTGAATATAATTCCGAAAAAATAATTTCCATAATTTTTAGCTGTTTTCATTTATTTATTAGACACACGTTAAAAATTTTTAAATTTCAAACACTAGGACATTATTGCTTCCTTAGATAGCCCTAGAGAAATTTATCGACAAATTACGAAATAAAATATCTGTTTAACAGCTGCTATGCAAACGTTTACCAGGTACTTCTTTTCACACTTGTCTAAAAAGAGAACTTACGTTATATGAAGTTTTCATCATTTAATTTCAATAAATGCGTCTAAAAAATTTGCAAATAAATTATGCCTATTTGCTTTAAATTTTTGCGCTTAAGTAAATATTTCGCTAATTATCATGAAAATGAAACTAGCGCCAATATCAGTAGAACCAAATTCTGTCCAAATAAACGTTACTAATTAAAGATATCGAAGTCTTAATTTCGATAAAACCTACAGGAATATGCATAAATGAACGTATATTTCCAACCTGAATTTATTGGCAATGTCAGTTGATTTGAGTGTAGTGGTCAAAGTCATTAACTAGGATACGTTCGACGGCTCTGAATGTTAGGTAACAAATCCTACTAGGTGTAAACTAATCAGAAAGCTCTCTGGTGGCAAACCGGACAAACCTCGTGAATTTATGCAGTGGTAATTATGCGATACATTATTAGATTTTGCACTTAACGGCAGAGACATGACCGTTACAAACGCCAGACAAAGTCAATGTAAATCTTCCATTAGATTTACTCGCATACTTACCGCTGCTACCCAGATGTTCAACTAAGCATACCTAAATATCATCTGATGACCATTAAATCGCGATTAGCGTATTGAGTATCTACACAAATTATACGGGTTCTACCACATTGAGCCGGAAAATACAGCCTTTCCTTGATTTAATTATCAATGGCAAAATTAGTATTACAATGGTTGTCGTAAATATAGATGTGTTAACTATATAGGGTATAAAAGTTCCTAAAATTGATTGTTCTTATTTAAAATTATAACTATGTTTGTTTGTTTGTAAATATAAAAATTTAATAGATTAAGTACTGATAGATTGCGTAGATGGTGACAACAATTATTTAAAGCTTGATAAGAACATAAATAATGACCAGACCAGGTGGAACTTCAGATCTAAAGAAATGCCGAATTGGCTACAACTCGAAGAAAGGCAAACTAAGACATGAAGTTAATATATAGCCGAATATTGGGAATAGTGTACAGCAGGATGGTTCAGTCGATAGAATCAAAGACCACGAACCAATCATGCCGTTGTTTTAGCTACGTCCGCAGCAAAATTCTGGACAGTATTTGAAAAGTTTCCTATAAACATGAAACCGGTCTTCTGCAGGAAGCGCATTTGCTACCCTATACAGTGCTTCGTTTATATTGACAAAGGTAAATACAATTTGATTAGCTTCTACATTCATCTCACAACGTGCATTTAAATCAATAAGGTGGATGGTAATTAAAATTTTCTGGGAGGTTTATTAAAAAACATTCTATGTTTAATCACATTCAACCGGAGTATTTTGTTTCAATATCACTTCCTCTGTAGGTATTGTGCCTCTCTAAAAACAAATGAAAGTATACGGCTAATGGAATTAGATGTTCAAGTGATGACTGCACATATTCTGATATGAGTGGAACTATAGGTGTACAAGTTGAAACATTTCCTAGAGACCTTAACAGGTTAATTAAGATGAAAGCGTGCAAGTACCATCATTATTATTATTTTAAAAAAATCGGACACTGGTTCCACTAGAAATGCACAAATTTTACAATCTACATATGACGCATCATAATCATAATCAAACGTGAATGCTCCAAACATAAAAAATCTAAAACATCAAGTTTTGTTAATCTAGGACTAACCAATAAAAAGCCTTTCTGCACTTACTTGCTTATTAGAAGTAGTATAGGACTCAATCAGCAGGCCTACGTGCGCTTATGTTCACATCCCTAAACATACGAGACGTTGAAAACCTTATTCTCAAAACTACCTGTCAGAATACTTGAGGTAAATATAAATCACGCTCAATAAGCCAACATATTCAAGACTATTCAATCAAGTGGAAACTTGTGAACGCAATTACAATTCAAATGTGTATCTTGTTGACGATAATGTTTACAGAGCTGGACATTTTAAGCAAAACATAATTAATTATGCAATTTTGGGATTCCGTAAAATTAAAAAAATACTACTCGAGAAAGGGAAATGGCTTTACAACTAGTCATAAAGGTTTATTTTCCATCCTTTTAAACTGAAGATGGTTGATACAATTCATCTTTCAAAACGGTTTCGTTCAAATCCAGCACAATTAAGAATGAGCCACTGTTAACTCGTAGAGATAAGATCCAGAAAGGCATGAAATACATCGCTAGTGATATCAAAGCTCTGCATTGCTTAACAGGTTTATAAACACTTCTGCGTTTGGATTAGGCATTAAGCCGAATGGATCTTTGATGTTAACGCTCTGCTGTGAATCTGTAAATGTCCACGCATGTTATTTAATATAAGACGAATTGATAAATATTTAAAGGGTAAATGCGATATCTGATTATATATGGTACACAGTTTTTCACGGAGAATTAATGCGCATGCAATTGTGTACTCGGAATTGCGTACCTAGTACTATTTTAATTAAAATAGGAAAAAAAGCAAATGTCAAATTCAACAGGAACAAACGGTAAAACCGCGGGTACAGACGCGTTTCGTGCCCATTGGTGCCTGGTGAGTAGGAGCCAACAATGTTGGTCAAAAATGGAGAAAATTCGAATTGTAAAATCTTTCATAGAAATATGTATTTATTTATATTATATATATATATATATATATATATATATATATATATATATATATTAAAAAATTTGTTCAAGCCAAGTTTACTTAATATATAACATTTTTGGCACCGATCTACATAGAAATGGAATTGAAATGAACATTTATATAATTAAACAACCATCGGTTGCGCGTGCGGTGATAACAATTACTACAATCAAGTTTGCGAACTTGATATGAACACCTGACCCATTAAGTTTGTACATTTGTTAGTAAAAACTAAAAATTGGATAGTGTAGAAAAAGCAACTCGTTTCGTAGACTGGTTTCGTCCTTATTGGGAACTCACCATGTAATGACGAAAATTTGCCGCGGACAGGGCTCGAAAATGGGCCTCTGCTTCTGAATATGGTTCTCTAACAGCTGATTCACCCAGCCGCACATTACACAAAATTTTCACTTATATACTAATTAGTGTAAAGCGTTTAGTCGTTGTTCATTTTGATGGAGCTCATATGGCAAACATTTAGAAGCAAAGTTCCAACTATCCATCTCCAATCTGTCATTATTGAACAGATTCCAATCTACATGAGGAAATGGTATTGAAATAAATATTTATACAATTAAACGAACATTTTTTGCGCGGGCGGTGATAAAAAAATTTTATAATCAATATTCTGACCTTGATATAAACACCTGATCCATTAGGTACATACATATGTCAGTATAAACTAAGAATTAGATAGTGGTGATAAGGCAACTCATCTCGTAGACCGGATTCGTTCTTAGTTTAAAGTAGTAAAATAGTTGTTGTGATGAGCGTAATTGTAAAGACTTGCCTCGAGGGAAACATTGGCCACTTTTAACGTGTTCCTCAAAGAGAATGGTACCATGAATAAGCATATGGATTAAATTCATTTGAAATAAAAGAAATATTGTAAATTTAATACTGCTTATTCTTACCATTGACAGATTATGCCTTATTAATCAAGTTGTTCGAAGTGAAAAAAAATCAATACAATTATTTTTCTATCATCACGACCTGTAACTAATAACAGATTTTCTACATTGCGTAAAGCTTAAAGTGTTGTATAGGCTTAGTGCTTCTTTCCAGTTCACAGTTTTTATTTCAATGTAATTTATTAGCACCCATGCACTCAAAGTTTCTTGGTGTTAAAAGGTGTGTAGGGGCTTTGAGAATATAGTTCTGACGAGGTATATACATAATGTGGTAACGTTTGAATAATCTAGATCACCTGCATTTAGCATTCACAGCCAAACTCAAATGTTCTGACAGAGTAGGAATGAATATTTTTATTTGAGAAGCCTTAATGTTATTGATGTCTGTTATCAAATCTTATTTATTGACATATTAAATTGGGCAGTATATTAATTTTGTCTGTTTTGCCAAATAGAAATACGAACTTCTGTACAAGCCAAGATCTAAAGGAAGAAGAATTTTATTCTTTTATATTAGATCGAAGCCAATTATGAATTTTACCTCGAAAATAAAACTAAAAATTCAAAACTTAAAATGTAGTGGGTATAGAAAAAATGCTATTATTTTGGCTTTGTGCAGTAGGATGTAAATAATTGCTCTTCACTACGATTGAAGGCACTATCGAATTAGCGTATTTAGGTGTAAACGAGTTTGGGTGTTGGAGAAATCGATTTTGTACAGTCAAAATGTGACAACTTTACTTAAATTAAACGTTATCATTTCGTCATACATAAATGTGCTTCATCATGTTTCAACTTGAATAGATATTTCTTTATGTTGATGCATTGTCAGATTGCCTTATGCAAGGCCGATAAATGTTTTGATGATAAATGCGTTGATTTGCTTTTGCGCTTTGCTCAGGCTACACTACATTGGTTGAAATATATGCATATCCGAATAACTGATCAGAACAAGGAAGGCTTGTTTTCATTTAACGGAGATTAACTTTGCAGCACAATCAATACAATGGGAAAGACATCAGAATGGGAAAAGTTACGAGAATTGAATAAATAACAAGTTCATCGGAACGTAGAATCAAAGAGTGAGTAACTTTGAGAGATCTTAGCGGCCTTTGCTTCCAATCCTATGGATTATTATTTGGTGTTGAACAAGAACCAGTTTTATAAATTGTACGAAGTAATTTAAATATAATTTGTCTAAAATTATATATATATATATATATATATATATATATATATTTCAAATTAGGAAAAAAATACAATAATAACAAAGTTGTGTGTATTTTCTTCCTAATTAGAAATTTAAGGTGTAATAATTCTATATATATATATATATATATATATATATATATATATATATATATATATATATATATATATATATATTTTAAATATTCTATATTTGATTACAGTCGGATATTTCTATAGTTTGAAAAGCCGAAAAAAGGTGATTTAGAATAGAGGTATATTATGATTTAGAATCAACAAAAATATAGAAGGCAATAAGTAATTTTAAATGTGTACGGAAATATTTACAACATTAGTAGATACCGAAATTATTTTACATGTAAGTATAAATAATAACAGAATAACAGGATAAATTTATACAGGAAAGCATTGAAAATAAAAGTATACACTTATTAAAATACATTAATCAGACAAGTAGACGTTGAGATAGATTTAAATTAATGCCTATATATATATATATATATATATATATATATATATATATATATATATATATATGTAAATTTCGCTCATTATGGACTTTGATATAAAGAGAGACATACAAAAATATTTGCAATTCTCAATTTTGGTGAGCTCTATCATGTACCATAATGTTGGTATTGGGTACTGACACAATAACCATAGTATTAATATCATATACAGACTTGGTGTATATATTATATATAGTGAGTTGGCTTCGGAATCGCATTGTCAACGATTTTGTGTGAAGTTAGCTTCACAACTGGCGTGTTTTATATTCATATAGGAGATTCTACCGTCCTACTTTCCTATATTTCTCACCCAAATATATTTGGTAAAGAGCGTAATACTGGTCACATTTGTAAATGTTTGTTATTAATTGCTCAACACCTAATGCACACAAGAATAAGAACATTAAATGGCCATTAACATATAATGAGCGGATAGCGAACAATTAAATATTTTTCAGTTTATTTTATAACTTCATCCTTTGATTATTTGTTATCTAATTGTATGTATTAGATTAGATTCATTATGTAGTGTATCACTTGTTAACGAAACTTCACGTTTTTGGGGAAAGAGACAACTTTTCTTTGTACAATTATTATTATATTTCTTTATTAATCAATTTTTTAAATTTCTGTTGTGGCCCTTTTTATTTTAACTTTCTATCCTAGTGAAACATTATCTTTTTTTGTTTAATTTTATTAAATCCCAATTATTAAACGTGAAAATTTGCGCACTGGTATTCACAGTAATTTTCCCCCTCCTTAACAAATGCCCACACACATACACACACAGACGTTACGCACGCTTATTTAGTGAATCCTCTGATGTTGTTAAATCACAGTAATTCCAGTAGGAAGAGTGTTCACGTGCAGTAAATGATTAATCCCCAATCCAAAACAAACGAGAGCACATAAAAACAGACATGGCTTACACTTATCTACTGAGTGCTCATTATTTGTTATTTAATAACTGTAATTTCATTTCAAATAGTGTACACATCCAGACACATATATGAAACAAACTGACATAAGAAAAATAGAGTTATGCTCGAAAGAACTAGCAATAAGTATAAATTAAACAGTTAGAACTAAATTTACGATTTGGTTTATTAACTGTCGAATAGTTTATGGGAAGTGCTTTCCGTTGAAAAAGGTCCGAATCTGGAACTCGAAATATTCTGAGTCAAATTGAAATCAGTAGATACAAACACCTTCTGGGGTACAAAAAGGATCAGGTAAACAATAAGTTTAACGTGTCATTTTAGTCAGGAAATCTGCACATGAATTCAATTGGCAGCAAATTAACGCATTTTACATTTATTTGACACAACTACTTTTGAAGAGGTAATTTAATACGACTATTTGTAATTTTGGACAAGAAAACTGGAACAGATTCAATTCGCAACGCATTTATAGCCAGCCAAATTTATAATGAAATTAATTAGTAAAGAAATGAATGCAAAGTCTTAAGAGTTCACCATGCCTACTTATAATCGCATAAATTTATCTTTATCTGATCACTTAAGTTGCCAATCAAAATGGCAAATAACACCCCGTTTGACATTCAGGCACCTCGATATCATGTTAGCTAACAGATAACCACGATAATATAAACACAAGGCTATAAGAAGGCCGACGTGAATTTGCCCTGAATGTAGCATATTTAGCAAACAAGGAAATATAGGCCAAACATGGCATCAAGTACACTGTACACAATTTGTCCAAGCAATAATTTTTAACATTTCAAATTCACTATTTTGTAAAATTCAAATAACTATTAAGATTGTTTCCGCTTTTAACAAAATAACGCGCAACATCTGATCGCCAACCGTGCGCGAAGACGACGTCAGGCAGCACAAATTATTCGGATAATCGTGGACTGTTTAGCTATTCTGCGAAAATATATTAACTGCCAATAGGACAGTTTAGTTTGATGTATGCCATTGTCTGCCGACCATAAAAAGGCATTGATCACAATCAATGTTTAGGTCCGAAGAAAAGATCTAACGAATCAGAATTTGATAGGCCACACTCGACTTCTCCTGATAAGTAGGGTAAATAGTTTAGCTAGAGCCCCTTCGGCGAAAAGCGTTTACATAGTCTAAATTAAACAATTATTTAAACGACGTTTGCGAGATTGTAGTGAAAACCAATTCAAACATATTTAACCAATCAAACAACATTGTTCGTGCGATGGTCGGTAGTTTCGCTTTGTTGTCCGACTGATTAAATACAATGGGATGACTGCCAAATTAATTTTAGCAAACTTGATTTAAAGAAACGAAATCTTGCACAGTTTGTTGGTCAAGAAATTGCGGCAATTGAGACGGTGAATATAAAACAAACGGTAACTCAGTGCTTTCATGGCACAATATTTTATTTGTGATATTAACTGCTTAATCCTTCTGCGCTCTACTTAAACCTGGTTAAATATACAATGTTAGACAAATCTTTGCAGGAAACTTGTCACAAAACGACCAATTTATACCGCTTTATAAAAAGTAAGTTTACGTTGTGTGCTGATTTGTCTATATTTTTGCAATTATGTTGTATCCATCAAAATAATTTTCCAACACCAAATACAATATTCTTTTGATTGAATTTTGTTCAGATCTGTAGGCCGCCTTGTCATGATCTTTACTCTGTTTAGTCGCTGAATACAAAAGTGACAAACACAAATTGGTCATGGTCTAAATGAATACACTTTTATCGATTAAATTAGAAAATTATTTCGAAGAAAAAGGAATGACTGCAAAATTGTTATGAAACTGCTCATTAGTATAAAACCCTGATTTCTCTTTATGCAAGTATGTTTATTAGAAGTCATTGATTCCTACTATGGGCATGCAAATCTATTTCCAAAAACAGAGCAGTGTGTCATATTAGTAATACAATTTTAAAAATGAAGCGTTTTCTTTAAATAGCACATACTCAGGATCCCTTAATTTAAGCAAAGCCCGTTCAGACCAATGCACGAGCAATAATTTGGTGACGAAAGGATAATTTAACCATAAATAATTTTGTTAAATACAAAGATGGTCTTAAAATTTGCAATAGTTAGTAATAATGGGACTCAAACGACGACATACAATAACGTGTAGCGCTTCAAATAGAAAAATACTTTAATTAAATTTCGCAGCCGTATAATCTTAAATCGCCAAACGAAAGCTATATTAACTATTATTCAAAAAATTATTTTTTGACGTATTACGCGGATAGAGATAGGCAATAATTTAAATTTTTTATAGCTTGATCCTCATTGGTCAGCTTCCTGTCGTCCTATGATCATGTTCATAGCATTTTGAAACTTGTTAGTCCGTATGACTGACTGTGGTTTTGCTACGTTTTGCGACTGGCTAACATATAGATTTTTAAGTCTATTTTAAGTACTTAAGTGGCATTCTGCTTGGCAGTAATTATGACTGCAATAAAATGGAGGCCTGATTTAAACACATAGATTATTATTTACAAGTTTTTGTTATCTTAGCATTCTGTCGCATTCACAGATCTTCACGATAAAACAAATATTTGAAAGATAATGGCTTGGATATATTAGTTTGATCAAGACTTATCTACGTTCAAGCAGGCTTGATTGTCACCAACAAATGCTAGACAGTTAAATAGTCGTTGACTGCGAAGTTTATCATAACAATTTTTGAAATTAAATGTGCTTATTTTGATAAAAACCAAATAAAACGTAAATATACAGTCGACGATATGGCACAACTACCGTCAGTCACACGTAGTGTCACGCATTAGTTTTCTGTGATCACATTAAGAGCACGATGACAGACAACAAGAATTGAATCTAAATGCCTACGAAATGTATGGAAAATCAGATGTAAATCTCACACAGCAAGTAGTCGCGCATAGATTGTACTCAACTGGAACTGTAGGCAGCAACAATTTCTACGCAGCCATAAGATTCACAATTTCCAGTTTGCGGCATATACGTATATATTATACGTTTGTGGCGATAGCTGCAAAAAGTTCACGTTTGTGATTGCATTAAAATTGCGCAGCCGACACATTCTGTTATGTGCTTCGTAAATAAGACTATTAAGCGTGAGAGCCGCATATCTGAAATTCCATACCTTGTAAGTGCATTTCGGATTGATCCTCGTTAATCGGTTTGCGTCATGCTCTGGTGATCATCATGGAATGATTAAATACGTCAGTACATGTGACGGATGGTACGTTTGTTATTTTGTGCGGCTGATTAAATGCCATAGGCGTGGTGCTTATCTCAAGCTTGTAAACTTGACGGAGTGGTCGCTAAAACAAGTCAATTTTGTAGAAACAGTTGATTCAGTATTATGTAAAATTTCGTAAAATGACCTAATCATCCTCTGGAGAGTTTAAGTAAATATCCAAAAATTATTTTACTTCGCCCGCATAACAATATTTGGAATGGATACTTTTTAGTTTTTAAAATTATATAAATGAAATATTGAGATTTATTTTTTAAAATTGTTTACACTAAGCAATATTTAAATTGAGCGAGATTCTGCGCATTATTTGTTAACAGTCAGTATTTCATCAGCCTATTTCTCTTGTAATTACTGTCATGATTACTGACATATTATCAAATTGGTTCCCGTCTTCAGCATAAAAGTCGACTTGCATATTAGTAATCCTTGTATGTCATGATCTATCTAACTTTAATCTCAATCTCTCTTTCTCCCCACAAACACACACATACATACAGGAGCCTAAATAGCAAACAGAATTCCTACACAACTGACATTAATTAAATGCCTAGAGTGTTATTGTTAGCCAAAATTACTCGGATGCATTCTGTATTTAAACTAGAATGCAAAGGCATTTGTTTGTAATCAAGGAATGTTATGCCGAAATAAGGCAAATAGAAATAAGTTGACATGTACATTGACAATAAATTGAAGAGTGAAGTAAAACTTCACAAAGCCACATTGACAGATATTACAGATTAATGCCAATTATCAGTTGAAAGTCTTTTCGAATGTCTAAAATTGTTCAAAAAGCAGACCAAATTACTGTTATACTTTTTTGCGAAAGTGCATATGATAACTCGGAGCATATTTTTGTAACAACCACATTACCATGTAAAGTTTAAACGTTTCAGTATGTCTTACTGGTCTTAGTTTTTGCATGCTGTGTGATTAAAAAAATGGATTATTGCTTATCATATGTACGCAAACTTGATTTTTTTCAAATAAATTATAACACCGCGTAGCCAGTAAATATTTAGTCATTTGTCTTTTAGCCGATCTAACTAGCTTATTTCTTTATTCTTGTTTAATATTGTTCCGCTCTTTCAAGCTATATTCGAAATTTATTAATTTTTAAAGATTTTGCAATTGTTGTGTTGATTTATTGACTAAACAATGAAATGTCCTATTTGCCTATTTAGTTACTGAACGTCCTCATATTATTTTACGTCTTCCCTTCAGTTTGAACTGGATGATGTCATGCTTACCGCGAAATGTGATAACTGATATCGATCAAGGCCAGAGTGTATGGATTTACTGAAGTAACAGGTGTTCAGGAAAAGTTGTAATTCTCAATTTCGGTGAACGATAGCATACATTGATATTCATCAACAACAATAGTATAAGTATCAATTTACCTTTTCGGTAATATAATGCTGGAATCGTTTACTGACACAATAGCCATAGTGTTAGTATCCTTTACAAACACGATATATATATTATACAGGGTGAGTTAGCGTAGAAGTCTCATTGTCGAGACTTCATGTGATGATGGCTTCACTACTGCAGGTTTACACATTCGTCTAGGAGATTACACCATCCTATTATCCCGCATTCCTAATCAAAATATGTAGTGGTCAAAGGGCGTAATACCGGCTCGTACTGATGAGCCGCCAGTAAGCACGACACGAATGTGCATACGAGATTATACCTTCCGTTCATGCTGCCTTTGTTCTTCATCCTTCTGGTCACAACTGAACTACATTTGATACTAGGTTCCGCAACAACCAATACATAGTTGCACATATATTAGTTCTCCACAACAAACAGTATTTACCTTTTAGTTCTTTTTGATATATATATATATATATATATATATATGTTTATTTATTTCTATATTTAAGAATAAATGTCGGATTCGATAATAAATTCCTATCTATTACTCTCAACTCTAAATCTAAACAGATTTTTTCCCAATGATGCATATTATTTAATTTTCAGAACCACATTTAAATTATTCCTCAATATTCGGGAGTTTCTCAGTCGTTTTTTGCTTTGGATTAAATAATATTCATCTTTGTAGAAGGCCAATTAAGATTTCAATGGGTAGCAATCAAACGTGTTTTTGACATTTAGCTTTAATGCAAATATGCTAATTTACATTCGGTTCTTTGGTTTATTCGAACTATTTATCATTTGAGCTGTTCTCTTCCGATCCTTAATACAACTTAAACTTGCGCATCTATCGTTTAATTTGTTACTAATATTTCTTCTTACAATGTTCTATTTAGATTTTATCTTTAATTGTCTTATTAATATCGCAACTAAAAATATGTTTAACAATAATTGATTGCGCGGGTGGTGGTAACAATGCTTTAAATCAAGTTTGCGAGCTTGAAGTAAACTCCGAAGACTGGTTAAATATTTGTTTATTTAAGAATCAGAAATAGTTTTTTGTGGCTTAAACGCTACTCTTAAGAATATAAAATAGTTGGTTTTGCCTATTCGATCTATAAAATCTATTTGTCCTGGGTCGTATCAATATTTATATATTCCTTTTGGGATGAGCTATTACATATTCAATTATGAATTAGGTAACACACACCTAGTAACAATTTATTTGAAATAGGGCCAGAGGTGTATGCCAAAGTTAGCATGACCGGAAGAGAAAACCTGAGGTTCACATGTGTTTCATGCTTATTGGCGATTTATCTGTAAGATTCGGCACTCTGTCCCAACTTTACAATATACTTGATCAATAAATTTGAGACAGTTTTACGACGGAATCTCTTGCCATCTCGTATCAATACACTGTTTAAGAAAATTAACTAATGACAACATGCGTTTGATGTATTTTGAGGAATTGGAAAAACCATTTCACTGGCCAAATGCATTTATACGGAATTGTAACTGAGAGGTGATATATTTGATTAATTTGAGAAATCATTTACAATTAAATCTTAAAACATATTTCACCTAATCTTAACGATTTACCACTTGTTTTATCAACCCTCATTCATATGTATATTCATAAGCTTTTTTCGAACTTTATTAACTTAATTTCTTTTTTCTTCAATTAGTTAGTGAATTTTGGGTATAATATTCTAATGAAATTAATTTTTTCGACCTTACATGATCATCATCACAGTACGACGGAAAACTGACTAGCGAGGATCAAACCACATTGCATATATATGGTAAGCAAAACTTTACAGATTGTTTGATTAGTGCCTACGGCAATCTTAAAATTAACAAATTTTGACTAAATGAATTGTAATTTGAAACATATTCAATAAAGAATGTGTTTTACTTAAAAACTTCCTATGTTATAAGTGAAATTTATGCATTTTTGACAAGAGGGCCATACGGTAATGCCAATTCGATTGGTGTTTATATCAATGTCTCAAATTTGATTTAAAGAATTGTAACAACTGAGTCACAAAAATGAATATATTGTATACTTATATACATGTGGCAAAAGGTGTAAAAAAATCAATATATTTGATCGCATATATATTACGCATACAAAGGTGAGAGCTGCATACCTTAATTTTCCTTTATTAAATATCAGCTGAGGATGGATCCTCACAAGTCAGCTTGCCGTCGTGCTCTGATTATATTTTTGGAAGTTCGAAAGGCGTCAGTTAGTGTGACTGACGGTGGATGTAATAGGTTGTGCAATAGGGTAAATAAAATTGCATCGGTTTGTAAATCAAGTCCAAAATCTTCATTTAAATAATTAACTCAATGTCATGGTATGCATTTATCTCTGTCGAAACCGAAAAAAAGTCTTAATCATTTAGTTTCGAAAACAATGATGTTCTTTATCTAGTCTAATACATTAAGGATATGATAGAATATTTCACACATTTTTGCGTCATTGGAATTTTAGTTTACACGTTTACATGAGCCCAGGCGAAGCTTTGACTAAATATGGTATAGTGGACTGATTTCTTTACCTGATGAAGAAATTTTAAAACTTAACAAATGAGATTTAAAATAAAATCCTGCCATAACTCCTTAATTTGTACCAAAATTCGTAACTGTATAATTTTGTGTGGGCTTGTTAGATCATCTTGCTAAAAACTAAAATAAAATTAAAAGATTTAAATACGGAATAACAACTATTCGAAGCAGTT
>JAQBSW010000965.1:0-52500 GCA_029291075.1 Eudiplozoon nipponicum | reverse complement strand
AGTGGGATCTGGCCTAAAGGAGTCTAAGCAGAATGATTCGAATATAGTATACTCTGAGGAAATCTCCATAATCGACACGACTAATATTGGTGAAATTAACAAGATAAATAAAAGTATGACTATAAACATAGAAAACGGAAATTTGCATTAATTTTGTTAAACATTAAAAAATATCTACGTCGAAATTTAGTATCATGGACTTCAAACACAAGTGGAATTCACCTATTAGGCTTGAAATAACGAAATTAAATTGTCTAGACAAACACAAGATAAGAAGTTATTAAAAACAGTAATATATAGGTCTTCGATAAAAAATTATAATGTATCACAAAAAAATTAAAAAAATTAAATTTATTTGTGAGATTCCTGGATGAAATTTACATCATTTTAAATCGTAGAAATGAGAGTCGGACGAAGTTTTTTTTAAGCAAATGAATGTTAGTTTAGTTTTTTTTGACTGACAGCAGTTTCACTATGTTGTGTGGCTGGTTAAATAAAATGTGATTGAAGTTTGTATATGGCTCCGAAGCTTTATTCAAGTACTTTTTGTCACTACATGTGAAATCAATAATATTCTAATTGTATTATTTATACTTACGTGGCGAGAGCTACAAAAAGTTAGTGTATGCGATTGCGTACAAATTATGCAGCCGACATTTCTAGGTCATCCCTATATATATATATATATATATATATATATATATATATATATATATATATATATATATATAATAACTATAGGCATGAGCCGCATCTATAAATGTGCTTTCCTAATGTATGAAGTACAATTTGATCCTAATTAGTCAGTTTGCTCTCGTGCGCTTTTAATTATCATATAAGGTTGAAATTTATTTTTACCTTTGACTGATAGTAAGTGTAAATTGCTGTGCCTGAATTGAAATACAATAGGCCTTGTGTTTAAATAAATCTCACAAACGTGTTTTGAATAATTGTTATCAACTCCGTCGCAACTAATGATTTTTTATTTAGAAAAATGTGCTCATAAGGAAGGTAATTATTCTGGTATCCTCATAAATGTCTTCTTTAATCACTATTATGGAATGCAAATATCATTCTGAAATCAATGATACTAAAAGTTTTCGAGTTTGAATATTTTAAGTATATAGATAATGAATTAATTAAATTGAAAGCGATATTCATGACAAATGGTTATCCGGTAAAATTTATAGGTATGACTGCGATGGAGACGGTAATATGATATGAAGGGAAGACACGCCAGGCAAAGCATGAAATTTTGTTGGAACACCCAGAATTATGTTAATACCTGATATCTGATTGAGTAGAAAAACAAGGACATTATCATTAAGATATAAAATCGGAACAGTATTAACACGACCATTTATTTTGGTCAATAATCTACAGAACCAGTCGAAGAAAATGGAACCCCTGAGTACATCATAAATATATGTAATATCTACCACTGTTTATAATCTTAGGTACGTAGACGTGAACATAGAATAGCATGTAATTTTATGCATATTCATAGATCGGATCTAGTCAGGTAATTAATAGGGACATGCCATCTTAGAGATTGGAAAGGCTGTAAACGCATTGGAATATATCGTCACTGCAGATAAAGCAGATAAAGTAGGAAATCAATTAAAATTAAAATTTGGAATTAATCTTACGAAAGTAAAATGTGTCGAAAAATCGTAAAGTCCATTGATTAATGAAGTTTTATCGTGTGGCATCAAATGCAGGTTGCAGGAATCACAAGTAATAATTTAATGAGGTAAGAGACCCCAACTTGGATTGTGAGGCTAGAAGCGTAGTGTGAACACCTAGAATAGCTTTACAATATTCCATCTAGTCCTCGTAAAAATTTAAATTGGTTTTATTTGAGTTTTTTTCTGTCAATTCTTAAACACTTTGATTTTCTTGTTTTTTACGTTATCTGCGCCAAGCCTTTATAGATTTAGGGACCATCTGATGAGCGATTTCTTTCAATTCAATATTTTGTTTGTCTGCCCGAAATTGCTCTTGCACTTGCTCTGTGTATGTGTGTCTGTTTGTTATTGTGAGCAACAATCGCATAAATTGGACAAAATTTACGTTAAAAAAGGCGTTAGTTGTTTCTCATGTTTAATTTTAATTACTTTGACCCTACTCGATTATTGTGAGATTGCATTCTTTGGAGGGTTTTATCAATTCCCTTGTCATAACTAATCGCACTGTGGATGTGATAATTAAATCGGTAATTGGGAATTTCGTAAATTTAGCATCTTAACGTAAATGAACTGAAAGAAAACTATGGTTCGTTCAACTTGATACAGTGATAATTTCATGTTACTGAAAAGTAATTGGAGAATTACAGTGGTATGAACTTACACATTATATTAATTATATATTATATTATTATATATATAGGCAGATTGAGATATTGATAAGATTTTGAATGTATATGCACGCTTCATCGAAGCATCATGGGCTTGGATGAGCTCAACCTCGTGTATGCGAAGGTTGGGCGCACGAGAGGAACCACTTATGCATGTTTCGGATATTATGAAACAGAGAACCAAACATGATGCGGATATATATATATATATATATATATATATATACATACATACATAAATGTGTGTGTTTCTATACGTGGTGGAGAATAGATACTGCCGGTCTTATATTTAGTCTTATCCAATATTACCCTTGCGGGCTCCCTTTCTTACACTCCCTCTCTCCTTAGGTAACCTTCACTCGCAGCCACTGAACATAATCTATATCAATGAGCAAGATTGTTATTCCTTATTTTAATTTTTAATTACATTTACTTTACTTTTGTACTGTTATATTACATTCTTTCTAGAATTTTGCAATTTCTGTGATACCAAAAAAAGATACATCGAATCTACGATTTCAGATTCTATAGAATTGTCACATACCGTCTAAGATATTACGAAAACTCTTTCAGCCAATTCGAAGAAGCATTACCACATACGCAGTTATGAATACTTTTGAATAAACAAAAAAAGTAAAGAAGGACAAATTTGCCAAATAAATGGGCATGATGAATGCTATGGCGCTGATTACAAACACTGTAAAAGAATAGAGAAATTTGATCCTCTGAAACTTAATTCGGCATGAATTTCCGATTATCTGATGTGTGTGATGAAGGCAAAAGTACTTATGTAAAACTGCATAACAAACATTTAACGTAATTAATGGCGAATAATTTCGTGTGTCCGATGGTGTTGCCATGGAAGCGGTATAGCATTGCTTTCATGAGAAACTGGCTTACATTATATAAATGTACAATTAACGTTAAATAGAAGATAGTCGAAAGCTATAAGTCGTAGAAATTTTTTAAAGAACGCCCAGGAAGCCAACTCACTTATTAAATTCCCATTGGAAGTTGAGAAAAAACATGATTTAAGAAATTGCAGAAGCTTCGCAAAATTGATACATCGGAGACCCACATTCAGCGGCAAATAATTTAATTACAATAGCAGAATTTACAAATAGTAAAAGAACCACCTGGTAAACAATTAAGCTATCCGAATTACGGAGGTTTGTTCTTAGCATAAATTGATCAAGAGTTAAATCTCTCGACGGAACTCCCGCAACTGAACAGCTATCCTGATAAATTTGTTGATATTAAAGTGAGACCTCGCTTGGTTCACGTAACAAAAAACTCTACAAGAGCCTACATTTAAAAAAAGATATTCCATCATACACAATAGAATAATAATCCGAATCACAAGAAATTATTTTCAACCGGTAAGGTAAACATGAAATTTTACAAATAGAGAGTAAATATATTGAACTCAGAAAATCAGCTGAATTTTTACTCCAAATAATTTATTCTGTACAATTTGAAAATCAAAATTCAGATAATCAATAAATCCATCAATACTTCCTATAGAAATTGATTTAGAGAAGAATGGCACCATCCGATAAATTACTAATCACTGATAATATAATCAAAACAGGGCACAATGTCAGCAAAATTTATTTCACCATTCTTTACTGCGTCAGGACGATGAAAATCTCAAACATGTTTGATGCACTGAATATCTAACAGTAATAGCACTTACTGCATTTTCACATATTCGAAATACGCAACTTTCAATTTGCCTGGCGTACATTTAGCAAGCATAGCAAATCCCGTCTGTGAGACCTCATTAAATATAACAGTAGCAAAAAAAGTGAAAGCAAAAATTCATGTTGGAAAAATAATAGGAAATAAACATCTGTGCTGCGAAGTAAGGAAAGGCCAAAAGCGGATGTTGGACGATTATCACCAAACGCTTATTCAGGCCATGCAGAACTAACTTAATCGAACAAATGAACTCATGAGCACCAGAAGAAATGTAAAAAAATTTTCCCAAGCAGAAGGAACGTTCAGTTATATAGGAAACTAGGTTAAAATAAACAAGTTAACCACATTTCAGAAAATAAGAAAATAAGAAACACAAATAGACTTATTAAATCGCTCACTAATTCAATAAAATAAATTACGCTGGTAATATATAATGGAATCTCACAGAATAATCAATTCGTCATATGGAAATCTTTGTAATATAAGCTTTTGTTTAGATATGATGAGTTGACGTAATTTGAGCATGATCTCACAATATACTATCTCAAATAAACTTATATTCACCTAAATAATTAGCGTGTTTTTCAGCTTATTTAATAATTATATATATATATATATATATATATATATATATATATATATATATATATATATATATATATATATATATTTGTTGAAAAGCAGAACAAAGCAGAAATTTTAAACTTCGACAGAGTGCGAAGTAAGGAAACAACCAATCAATTGCTTGTACCACTTTCAGTTTAAGCATAATGCTCAAACACGGTATTTATGTGCCCATAAATCCGATTGCAATTTGTTAATCCATTGAGCTTCGTTTGTGGATAACCAATTTCTGTTATTGCAATTGGTAAATACCTTCAATGCTACGTTTGTAAAATACACGTGCAAGGTTGCAATTGTTTGTTGTGCAATTGCCTTCGTAAATTCACCACACGTTTTAAGATGGGTATTTAAGTTGCAATGGTCATTCAGTTTAGCAATTAATCGTCTGGTCGACCTGCCTACGTCATTTAATCGACAAGTTGCACATATATATTGGTAAATAGTATTTGAAGTCCACAATAACGGCTGATATTATTAAATTGCAGGTAAATGCAAATGTGTTACCATAAATAACACCCGTAGTGAAGTTACATTAAATCTGCGTGTTAATGACGCTTCAAATTGCATCTCTGCTGTGCCAGGAAAATCATTTCCATTAAATTGGATGCTCAAGCACATTTATTTCATTTTTAATCCTAAATAAGTATGTTTCTTTTGATGTCTCTTCTTAATAATTGCCTCTATAGCCATTAGACATAAGATAGCCTGTCCCTTTAGTACATTGTTCACCTGTTGAATCTCTTCTGACGAATCTATCAGTTTTACCTGATTATCGGGTTGCGATCCGATTTGTTTGCATCCACTGTCTTCCTGATTTTTTTTCCATAATTTTCGATATCCAGATACGGATATCTTTTTCAATGGAAAGCTCATCATAATAAGTTGAAAATCAATATGTCAAGTGGGCAGTTTAAACTAATATTTCCACTTGACATATTGATTGTCAATTTATTATGATGAGCTTTCAATTGAAAAAAGATATCCGTATTTGAATATCGAAAATTATGGAACAAAAATCAGGAAGACAGTGAATGCAAACAAATCGGATCGCAACCCGATAATCAGGTAAATATTTTATTCCCTTTCGCGCAACATGTTTCTTTTGAATCTATCAGTTCTTGAAAAAAAATCGCGAACAGTTGAACATGTATATTGTAAAGGCAGGAAAATGCTGTAATGCAAATATTTGGTAAACCAGATTGGTCAATGGTTAATTTTTCTATGTAATTTGCCATTAGCGTCTTACTTTGGTAGTTTATTTAGGAAAGAGAGCCAATTATCTTTCTCATGCTCTGACGTGAAACTGTTATTGTTATGCGCTTTATTGAAACTTTAACGAATTGTTCGTGATTGCGACCTCAATTTATGAACAAGTAAAATATCATCAACGTTCCGTAATTATTGTACACTTTTACTCATGTCACTCTTTAATGATTTCTTATCAAGATGGACATGTTCTCAAAAACAGGTCACAATCACGAACAGTGCTTTAAATTCTTAATAAAACGCATAAGAATATCAGTTTCAGGTCAAAGTATGAGAACAATGAATTTTTGTCTTTCTTAGATGTACTACTAAAGAAAGATGCTAATGGTAATGTAAATAAAATAATTTAACTTAAGCCAGTCTGGTCTGCTCAGTATTTCAATTATAGCTGTTTTATGACTTTTCGCGGCTGTTTTTCAAGCATCGATAGATTGGTCAGTCCAGATTTAAAAGGTGACGAAGATACAAAACCAACAAACTATCCCATGTATAATGGTTTTTCTAGAAAATTGTTTAAGTCAATTATTAAAAGAAGAATTAAAAAAAGCTTAATTCCGACCAGAAAATAAAGCAACGTATCGGAAGATCTCATTGAAAAGGGGCACTATTTTCCACACAAAACATGAAATTTAAAGCGATATTAGTACGCACAATTAGTAAAACTAAGGTACGAGATTTATTTAAAGTAACACCCTAGCCTTTATCATTAATTGAAGTGAAACAACCATTAATGTAGTCTATACTTACGCAAGGTGTCGATCAACTTACGTAGCCTGATTGTCTAGACTTTTAGTTACTCCAATGAAAAAAACTTGGTAATTTGAACGCCTATTTCAAATCGAATGGTGAATACACATCTGCGATTGCGCAGTATATTCAAGTATGTATTAGGCGTTGCGAACCTAGTAACAAATTAGTTCAATTGTGACCTGAAGGATAAACCAAAGGCAGCATGAACGGAAAGTATAATCTCATGCACATTCGTTTCGTGCTTACTGGCGACTCATCAGTAGGAGCCGGTATTACGCCCTTTAACCACTATATATTTGGTAGAAGAATGTGGAATAATAGGACGGTACAATCTCCTAGACGAATGTCTAAACCTGCAGTAGAGTAGCTAACATCGTATATTCTCGACAATGCGACTTCAACGCAAACTCACTCCATATAATATATATATCGTCCTACTATCCCACATTCCTCACCCAAATATATAGTGGTTAAAGGGCGTAATACGGGCTCCTACTGATGAGTCGCCAGTAAGCACGAAATGAATGTGCATGAGGTTATACTTTCCGTTCATGCTGCATTTGGTTTATCCTTCAGGTCACAATTGAACTAATTTGTACTAGGTTCGCAACGCCTAATACATACTTGCATATATATTAGCTCTCCGCAACAAACAGTATTTAACTGCGCAGTATATTATTGCAATCTCCATCAAATATTCTTCAGACGTGGTATTTAATATAATTACTAAATGATATAATAGAACTGAGTTAGATACATACAGAACTCCACGAATAGATAAACTGAAGCCGGATTTATGGACGTAGAAAAATCATGTTCGGGTATATAGATTAAATTGGAAGTGAGGCAATAATTAAGTTGCTTGTTCTATTATTTCATACTCTCTCAACGTTTCAATTTTCTGTTGTTTTGCTTTTCATTATATATATATATATATATATATATATATATATATATATATATATATATATATATATATATATATAGTTATTTTATGGGATACATATAGAAAGGAAACTATTCTTGTATCAGATAAAGCTACTTTTTATTTTTGCTTTGAAAGGAACTACGCATTTTATTTTTCAGCATAACAATATATATATATATATATATATATATATATATATATATATATATATATATATATATAGCTTGAAATGTCTAAGAATACGTGCCAACAACGAATACGGTTTGCAATAATTTCATTTTCTATACACCCATAACAACAATAGTGTGCGAAAATGGCATAAACGAATCGTCATCAGCAACCAAACAAACCGAATTAGAAATACATGCTTCATACAGAAGATCGCTCAATATTTCAATTAACAAAAGAAGATTTTGCAAGCTCCAATAGGAGATTAAAAATTTTGAATTTAGTTTGGTTTATTAGTGTGTTTAGACGTTTATTGTTAGTTAATCAATTATTAGTAGTGCAATGCTTCCCAGTTTCACCCATTAACTTTTATTTTAATTTATCGTTTAATTTATGGCTCTTAGTGAATTGAACGCACATTAACGGAACTATACAATATAATTTACACATTTTCGTTATATAGCCCAGTCGTTTATTTAGAAATTTTCATGCTTTTCTTGTTTGGTCATCACTTATTTTATATCATATCTTATTTAAGCTTCTTATTTTTCTAACATTCGATCATTTAGTTTGTCATAATTTTTCGCTAGTTTATGAATTGAAGTTTATTTGCAGATTTGCTGGAGAAAAAATTGGTTAGTTCCTAATAAGAAGGCTATCGGTCTTCTTGATGAATTTCTATTGCTAACTTGTTAAATGTTTAATTTCTACCTACAACTTGTCTTTAATCGAAACCATCATATTAAAATTTAGTACGATATAACCTCACTAGGTGGCGTGGTGTCTGATCAATAGTGACACATCGGACGTGGCTAGTTAAATCTTCAGATTTTAAGAGACGTCAAATATGTTTCGGATATAAATGAAGCTAACCAAACAATAAATTAGTAAATAACTGAAAATTTCGTGCAGTGTGCTGCAAGAATGGTGCAGTGGTATGAGTGCAAGACGCAAATGAAATTGTGCCCGGGTTCGAGCCCATGACGTAGCAAATTCTGGCAAGTACATGACGAGATATCAAAAATGACTAAAACTGTTCACATGATGAACTGACTTTGCTAGTTTTTCTACTGAAAAAACGCATATAATAATTATCCTGCTATTTAATTTAAATTTGACATACCATCAGCAGTTGATGCGCTGTCAAGTTAGAATTTCAGGTATTAAGAGAAACCAAATAGGTTCCAACCAAAGGAAATGCAAACAAAAGTATAAGTTGGTACTCAATTAAAGAACTGTTTGTTTTTTGTGGCAGCAGTGGTGTAGTGGAATAAATACCAGACTAATAAGCTAATGCACCCCGGTTCAATCCTGATGGGCGGAAAATCCTGGCAGGCAATTGACGAGGACCCAATAGGGACAAAAATTGTCTTCCTAAAAATTGCTTTCACTGACTCAGGCAATAATTAGTTTAGAGTGAAAACATAAAATTATTTAAAATCCCACCAGTAAACTTCATTTTGTTATAATGTCTCCATGTGGCATGAAGTATTTTTCAAAATGACATACCAGGTTATCTTGTTTTATTTTAGTTCTCAAGATATGCCAAGAAGTTACATTTAATGGAAAGTCCTCAAAAAAGATGGGATATTGATGAAAATTTTGTTTAATTCACGGGATGTGTAGCACGGAAGTGTGAGTTCTAAACTCAGACACAAATGTGCATCAAATCGAGCCCATGTTTCGAAAAATTCGGGTAAGTACTTCATGTGTGTCCAATAAGGTTGAAACCAGTCTACTTAATTTGAAGCATTATATATTATATATATATATATATATATATATATATATATATATATATATATATATATATATATATATATATATATATATATATGGCTACTTTTCACTTCTGAGCGTTCAAACGCTAGCCATAGAATATGAAATTTAATAAAATTATTAATGAAAATTATCGGTCTACAGGATGAATTCCATTTACTATCTAATATAGTTTTGAGTTTTTTCTGACAATACATATAATCACAATCCGGCTATTAGACTTGTAATCTCTATAACTACCGCAAGAAGTTCAGGTATAAAGACCTTTCAAATGAGTGTCATCTGTGGAAATTCTAACCAGATAACGTAAGTTAACATATCACATTCAGATGCGTGTATTATGCTACAATGATGACGAAATTGATAGTCACACGGTGTGAAACTTTTGTCCCTGTTGGAGTCCAGCCTAGGGGAAATTCTGGAAAGTATTTGAAGATTCCCTTACTAGTTTACTGGATCAGTTGACCTTCATACCTGATGAAATTTGTAGTTTTAATGACAATGTCGTTAAACTTAAAATCAATATTAATTAATTTCTCAAGAACCATGGTGTCCATCGTATAAGAGCAGATAGGATGTAGTTAGTTAGATATTTAGTATTTAAGAATGTAAAAATAAACTAAATGAAGAAGGGGCTAATCAAGGGCATAAGCTGGTATATGATTTCAATTTATGCGTGGTATGCAGCATAGGTTTTACAGCGGATAAAACCCAGATTCCGAAACAAAGTTGCAGCAGTTCGATTCGTGACCGCGACAAATTCGACACAGAACTTGAAGAATTTCTATTAAAAACAATATTTCTCTACTGGATGAACTACCGTTGTCACCTGATACAATTTTTAATTTATTTTCTTTTTGTTAATTATGATAAAATTAAAATTAGTGTTTACTATAAGTACAAACTGGATTTAAATAAAAGTTGTTCTATTAAATATATATATATATATATATATATATATATATATATATATATATATATTTATAATGTCATTCTTTTTGATTTAATATATATATATATATATATATATATATATAATACTAATTAATGTAATCTCATAAAATCCGCATTTCTAATACAAATGTTATGATTTTAAGGTGTAAAATTTAAATTTGTAAATATCTTTATTACATTAAGATTATTTTGCAGAGCTCATCTCCAGACAACAGAGAAATAATCTATCAAGAAATTAATTTGTTAAATAACGAAGGCGTTAAAATGTAACATGTTAAATTTGCTTAATCAAAATTATGAATATAGGCCAGCAACGCTGATATAAGACAACACAACAAGTTGAAATTAAATTGTAATATTGAGTTTGCTTTACCTGGACAGTGCATATTAAGTTGACTACGGAGCATATGCCTTTTGCTTTATATATATAATTAAATTAATTTATTAAATAAACAATTTGTTTATGTCATTTATTTATGTGTGTATTTATAAATTTAGTTTCTTTAAATTTATCTATTTATTTATAATTGAACTTTTTAAAAAGGGTATATTTTGGTTCTTCTGTGATAGTGTAGCTTTGTTAAACAATACGTGTGCATGCAGTAATCGTCTAAAATATATCATTTTCGTAAAACTTTAACAATGAATTATGTTTAATACTGTAATAAAAGACAGCGTCGACAACGATTTAAATAGAAAATTAATACACGTGTTAGAGCATCGATTTAATCCTAAATTAAATTAACTGAAGTAAAGTTTTTTTTACCTCATAACAACGAGAGAAGAAATTTGTCTGCTTACGCCTCGGGAATTGTTAATATCGAAAAAAACTGGAATAATTAACTATGACCCACAATAAATCATTTTATAACTAATACCAAATAAATCAAAAAGAATTTTTAAATTATTTATCCATAACAAAACTATAGCAAGCATCATTAAATCAGCATGATAATCTGATGCTTCCTTTAATATGAAATAAAAAATTGTACAAGGAGAAGGCTTTTTACGATGTTGCAGATCAAAACAAACAGAAATTTAAAAAATATTTGGACAGTTTTACAATTAAAACCAAGGTTGAATATATCGTTTGACAGGATCAACTTTCCCAGTATTATGAAAATATTCATATTAAAATTGTCAATAGCTATTATTTTTATTTTTATTAATATTATTATTATTATTATAAACACTAATTTTATAATCAACTATAATAATATAATCATTCATTTAAATGAGGTGATAATAAATCATTTCTATTCGTGCACGTAACCTGCAGCTAGAAATGCCGAGTCCATTCGTTAAATAATGTATGCCACGTGTCTTTCGACGATCAAATGACATGCATCAAAATGCAAATCTGGCCAACACTAATATGAAAATTAGGCAAACTAGAAGGCAATAACTTCTCTCGTTTAGGTTATAAGTCCCTTTTCATTTTCATGTCAAAAAATGAATAGGGCTTCTTCTTTTTTGTAAGCTTTTCACCTGATTGACAATGCATGCATTGTCCAATTAAAAGACTTGTTCATATTTTATCATTGAAACAGTCACTGTACAATAAAAATTAATTTGTCTGAGATTTAAATTTAGTTAAAGATGGTATTTTTATCCATTGGTCTCGTGGCAAAACTGTCAAAAATATATTTCTTCAAATTTTTTAATATTTTCCTACTTCGTCTTCTAAGAAAATCTAGTAGCTTAAACAATGCCTTAAAATCATTTGGAAAGGTTCATTAGTATTCCATATAATAAGATTTATGAGCGGAGATTTTTAATCGAATAAATACATTATCCACCAAAATATCCCCTTTCTGAACAATTAGTCATATAAACGTCTTTAACTTAAAATAGAGAAGAAGATTCGTTTTCTTAAAGAAACCATAACATCTCTTAATCTGCGTTCATGTGGTTATGCAACTTTTAAACCAAATTAAACTAAAATCGCATCATGATCGGTGGAGAAGAGGTCGTTAAGTGTAACTTAGTAGTTAAATTGTTATTAATAATCCACGCTGAGATTCAGGCATTAACTCCTCAAGGGAATATATATTTTGCGTGAAAATATGAACTGTCTTTATGCGCAAAAACTTTATCTTTTTAAAAATATTTGAAGAAAATATAGACACGATTTGTCACTGCAAAGGCGGTGTCCACTAATTTTATTTACATTCCATACATGACCTTAATGACAGTTGAATTTCTAATGTAGGATATTTCTGCTCCGTAAGATAAATGATGGGAATTTTTTTAGATAAACAGTTGTTTAAATGCATTTACCTTTAAGGTTGTTAGTTGTAACAAATCTACAATATGTATTTTTAGACAACTGATTGTTATTCATGTTTTGTCTTGTTTAACTCTCTTAGGAGTTTGGCATATGATATCCAGTGATGTTATCCAAGGAAAAATATGTCTTAAGACCACAATCCGTGGAGAATTGTTCATATTTTGCAGCCTCTGTTTGAAGTAAATATATTGAACCGGTGCTTCATAGCATCATTGTTGACGGCTTTATTCAGGATGCCAAATAATTACCTTCCAGTTAAGAAGATTTCAACCAGGAGAAATATGTTACATAACGAATGAGCCAAACTAGGCGGATAGTGCACCAAATATTGCTCGCTTTACTTCGCATTGCCTATACCAGTGCTCTATTCCATAACCAGGCACATAAAAGTTTAAGTGACAGAGGCCAAGTATCTAAGGCAATATTTTTATGCTACATCGTAGGTTGCTATTGGAAGCGCCAGATTGTGCAAAAAAATAGAATCCATGAGAGAAGTGGATAATGACAGAGACAATTATGCACCAAGTAAAAGTCATAATGAGTTTACCCTAAATCGGCCTAACCTGAAAAGAAAACTATATCGGTGCTACGGGACGTTACATGTCTTACAGCATTATTGACTAAACTTACTATGAATGTGCGAAAATATATAAAGATTTGTTTAAAAAGCTCCTTACGACAGCTTTCCATCTTATTCATAGCTCAAATCTAAACATTTAATCGTTAGGATCATTCGCATAGTCTATTAAATCGAGCAGTTATATTCATGCTTAAGAGTGTTACCAGAGCTCTAGATTTGAAACAATAGGAAAAAGCAACAAAAAATTGCTTTAAGATTAAACTTAGAATAAAAGATGTGACAATTTATTTTCCAAAGTTTATTTACTTTAAAGTAAGCAAAATGCGATTACGTAATAAATTTTAACGCGGATGGGAACGAAAGCGTTTCACGGATGGTGTTTGTGGTCATGAGATAACACCAATCCCACTTCATTTAGCTAGTCGCACATTACAGCAAAACTGTCTTCCGTTGCACTCAGTGAAGTATTGTGACATTCGATAGTTATCATCATAGGACAACTGCAAATTGAATAACAAAAATCTGGTCACACTTAATGTAAAATTTAGGAATTATTTTAGATACACCTCAAATCTGTGGCAATCTTGCCTACAATGCACTAGATATTAAATTTCGGCTTCATAATTTCTATGCATCTAGGTAAATAAAAATAGATGTGGATTTTTATCTAGTCCGAAATAATTATTTAAAAACCACCATTTTTTAACGTCTTATAGAAGATAAATTAGTTGTATAAAATGAATAACTGCAAACATATTATATTAGATACCATCTTGTAATCGTTCTATTGACATATGCAGACAAGGACAATGTTTACAAACCCACTAATTGGCAAATCAGCATAATTGATTTTCTATAACTTTTATATGCATTGTCATTTGATTTTCTTTCGTAATTTTGCTATTACGCTCTGTCGATCGCCACAGATGTTGAAAACGTATAAGTAAGTGCGGTTTAAATTAGTTTAGCTTTTTTGTTCAACTGGTCAAATTAAATAGGCCTGGATTTTCCTTAAAGTTCGCAAAGTTGGTTTCACGAAAATGTAAGTTAAACACAATTTGTCAAGTAGAATATTGTAGTTTGTTTATACGAAAGATCAAATACTCCGTTGCCCATTTTCACTTTTAATCAGATCATCCTTATGCTATAAAAATATGCATTTCGATTTCAATAGCAGTAAAATAGTCAATATGAAATAAAGCTAAGAAGAACTGAGCAAATTAAAGTTAATATTCATTTAAACTGTACAGCGAAGAAAGTAATAGAAACGAAAATGTATGTGATCATTATAAATAGGATTTAAAATCGGAGATGTTTCTCCAAAAATAACTAATCCGAGTGTTAATTATTTTAATATAAATCGAAAATTAATCTAAACTGTGAGCTCAGATATTTTTTTCTGGATGCTCACATGCAAATGAAAATAATTAAGATACGTAAGGCAAAATCGGAACGCAATTATGCATCATGGTTTACCAGGAATATTTATTCTCTAATATATCTGTACGCGTTTTGAACATGGCACTAGGATCAACGATAATCGAATTCTGACTAATAATAATTGACATGAATATGAAAAGGGAGAGTTAGTTTGTGGGAATCATATTGACGCACTGATACAATAAGGTGCGCGAATTGTGAAGTAAGAAACTAGATACCGAGATCAAATATTATCCAAAGGATAAAAGAGGAAAAAATAATATTTTGGAAAATTTTAGACAAATATTAATTTGTAAAGTTTAAGCATAAAACATTGACCGTCATAACGCGGCTCAAACTTCCGTCAAGATAAGACCTGTCTGAGAGCAAATTTTCAATCATTTAGAATGCAGTTTTTTATCAGACAGCAGGTGAACGACAGGAGCACTTTTTAAAAATTGGTTTTCGATTGAATATTTTATAATAAAAGCCAAAAGGTTAGTGTGTGTAATTTTTTAATGAAACGTCAATCATTAAAATATTATATGGAGTCAGAAAATGGATTTATAATGGGTTAGAGAAAGAGTATTTGTTAGATATCAAGTTAGTGAAAATGTGGATAGATACATTGTTGAAATATCCAGCTACCTACATTTTCAGCACATACTTCTCTTTGTGCTAACATCTATGTTTTTGTCAACTTTTGGACAGGCAAATTCGATTTGGTCATTTGTAAAAAATTATACCATACGAAAAATGAAAGGAATTCATAATTTGTCCAGTTTATTCAACAAACACACTATACAGAAAGATTATTCCGTGTAAGAAATAAGCTGAAAGCAATTATTATAATCAAGGTTGCGGTCTTGATATAAACACCTGATCCATTAATTATTTACAAATGTCAGTATAAACTAAGAATTGTATAGTGTAGAAAAGGCAATTCATCCAGTAGACCGGTTTCGTCCTTATTGGGAACTCATCAAGTACTGGCCAGAATTTGCCGCGGACAGGATACGAACCTGGGCACGTGTGCTTCGGAATCTGGTGCTCTAACCACTGAGCTATCCTGCCGCACACTACACTACACACAATTTTCAGTTATATACTAACTAATGTAACTTGGTTAGTCAATTTTTCCTTTAGGTGGAGCTCATATGGCATCCATTTAGACCCAAAGTTCCAACTAACCATGCCCAATCTGTCATTACTGAACAGACACCACATTACATGGGGAAGTGGTATTGAAATGAACATTTATATAATTAAACGAACATTGGTTGCGCGGGTGGTGATAACAATTATTATAATCAAGGTTGCGGTCTTGATATAAACACCTGACCCATTAATTACTCGAACCTGGGCACGTCTGCTTAGGAATCTGGTGCTCTAACCACCACCCGCGCAACCAATGTTCGTTAAATTATATAAATGTTCATTTTCAATACCACTTCCCCATGTAGTGTGGTGTCTGTTCAGTAATGACAGTTTGGGGATGGTTAGTTGGAACTTTGGGTCTAAATGGATGCCATATGAGCTCCACCTAAAGGAAAAATAGACTAACCAAGTTACATTAGTTAGTATATAACTGAAAATTGTGTGCAGTGTAGTGTGCGGCAGGATGGCTCAGTGGTTAGAGCACCAGATTCCGAAGCAGACGTGCCCAGGTTAGTGTCCTGTCCGCGGCAAATTCTGGCCAGTACATGATGAGTTCCCAATAAGGACGAAACCGGTCTACTGGATGAATTGCCTTTTCTACACTATACAATTCTTAGTTTATGCTGACATATGTAAGTAATTAATGGGTCAGGTGTTTATATCAAGACCGCAACCTTGATTATAATAATTGTTATCACCACCCGCGCAACTAATGTTCGTTTAAGCTGAAAGCAAAGCAACTATTCTGTAAAAGAGGGACATGTTAGAATGTAATACCTAACTGTTCACAAATTGTGCAACGGGTTTTCGATTCATGTAAAGAAAATAGGATTATCCATCGCTAGGAAAATTTTCTCGGCTTGTATAAAAGCGAGTGTTATCAAATACTGCCTAATATAGTCATGTCCTAATGCGAACCAGAAATGTTTGCCATACCAATGTAATATGGGTTATTTAAGACTAATTGGCTATTTTAATTGGTTCCTGTTGTACCCAACAAGTTTTCTGAATCAACTGTCTTAATTCGACTCGGAATAGTTCAGCTGCAGCTTTGGATAACCTTTTTCAACGGAAATCACATCCCACAAACAATTTGACAATGAATTAATGAACAAATAAACAATATGTAAACAGTACATATATTGCAGTTTTATCCACATTATCCAGGTTGTCGATTTGCTCTGATGACACCGTATTAGGTCGAAAAGCAACAGCACGTGCATCTGCAATTTCATTTCGATGAGAGTACACATGCAGACACATACACACACACATGCCACACATTTACCTAGTGAAACGAAACTTATGCTTAAGAGATCTAGCACTAAGTATAAATGAAACAGATTAAATAAATTTACCACTTGACTTAATGATTGAGAGAATTGCTTTTCGGATAAGTTTTCTGTTGAAAAAGGCTGCCGAAATCGGCAGCCAAAATATTATAATCCAAGTTTCAGACAATAGATTCAAACACCTTGTTATGTACAACAAGATCGAGGTAATTAATCTGCTACCTTTCCCGCAGCCTCTTTAATTTTATTCGTAATTTTGTTCCACAGATGTAAAAATGTGATTGAAGTTAAATTAATGTCTCTTAACTGCGTTTTGTAACTATTTATAACTTACTGTTTGATGTATGGTTTTATTCTTTAAAATGATTGTCTTAAAGAATGAAGGACTAATAACTTCTGCATCTGAGTTAATAAATTTAAGCGAGGAGTTGATAGAGCGTACTGTGAACGAGACATATTTTTGTTCTTTTGCAGCAATTTAAAAAAAATATATCTTATATGCCTCTGTTTTATTTCTTGATAAGGAGCAGCATTTACGCATTCTGTGTCAATAGCCATATGCTTTAATCTAAATCGCATAGCAATAAACTCTTAAATGTCAATTCAGTTATTTTTTTAAATTTCTTTAATTCACACCAAATCAAAAACAGTTTGCGAAATCGTCCTTCATCGATATTATGAGGAATATTATTACATGGGTTGCCCAAGGTTCACAAAATGACCAACAATGAGAGACTTCCACCCTTCAGACCCATTTTATCTATGGTAAATTCTCCACAGCACAGGGCAGCCAGACTATTATGCAGGATTATAAAACCTATCATGAAAGGAAGAATGGAGTACGTTGTACAGGATAGCTTTAAATTTGTGGAAAATATTCGCGACCTGAATTTAAAAGTGAGGAAAATGGTGTCCCTTGATATAAAGTCCCTCTTTACTAGCATTCCAATAAATATTACTGTAAATATCTTATGTGAATATACACGATCATCAGGAGCGGAAACACTGATAGAAGTGGACGACATAAGCGAACTTTTTTTATCATGTACATCTAACGTAAAATTCGTATTCCAAGCAGTATTTTACAGACAAATTAAACGGCATAGGTATGGGTAGTCATCTTGGACCAATATTGGCAGATATATACATGCATCATTTAGAAAAAACTGGTTTAAAACCATTTAACAATGGAGCTCATTTTTACGTACGCTACGTTGATGATACATTCATGGTCGTTGAAAGGGATGAAGATACAAATGCAATGCTACATCACATAAAAAAGGTAGACCAAGCAATCAAGTTTACAACAGAAGAAGAACAAGACGGACATTAATCCTTCCTAGATGTAGGAATAACGAAAGATGAAAAAGGTACCTTGTCAAGGTCAATTCACAAGAAATTAAGCTGGACTGGGCAATATATCCATTATATCAGTAGTGTGCCAAGGGCGTACAAGAGGAACCTAATAATAAATTTGGGTATACGAATATGCAGGATTTGTTCACCGAACAACATTGAATTTTTTCTAAATTTGCTTCGCGAAGCGTTGAGAAATTATGGCTATCCGGACTGGGTCATCGAATACAACTTGAGGCAACACAACAAAATCGAGATCAATTTAGAGTAATACAAAACATCCCAAAGAGTAACGATTAGTGTTCACTTTGGAGGTGATCTTCCAGCTGAAATCTTCAAAAGTAAAGTAATTCGAGCGACTAAATCAGAGTTTCTATCAATACATGTGAGAGTGGTTTTCAGCACAACAATACTGATGCGCACGAATGAAAAAGATAGCCTCTCTGTGACGTCAACACTTTTGTCTGTATACAAATTGCAATGTACCTGCAACGCTCAGTACATCGGCAGATCAAAAAAGAGGCTGCAAACTAGAATAAATTTGCATCTCCCTCAAAAACTATTAAAGAGGGGTGCAGCTCCTGCACAAAAATCAGCAATTTGCGAGCACGTACTTCTCACAGGTCATGCTGTTAATAGTAACAATTTTTCAGTTCTGTACAAGGCAAACGGAAAAATGCTTCTGGCTTTTGAAGCTATTGCAATTAATAAGCTGAAGCCCTGATTAAACGTACAGAAAATAATTCAAAATGAAATTAAGTTGGACTGGAACAAAGACATAACTGACAGGCCTTGAAGAATAGCCAACGCTTCGCAAAATAAGACATATCCATCAATTACGAACGCAATTAAAATGAAAGAGATGTCACACCAAATAACGTTACTCAAAAGGAGTGGTCTAAATTGCGCAAACCAAAGACTGAAATAGCGGAGAGGGGATTGGTTACGACAAATGTACAGTTGGGATTGGATGAACGAATATACTAACGAATCCAGAACAATGGCTGTAGATACTGGTAGAAATAAGATTTATTAATAAATAAATAAATATATATATACGTATATATTCTTTTGAAATGGGAGATATAATAAAATTGGTTGTACCCTTATTTAGCTTTTGTTTATTTTGCCAGCATAAAGTTTTGTGTAGAAATAAGACGGAATTTTGTTTAAAGATACATTTCTTGGCTAAAGTGCACGTTATATGATTTAATGTTTGTGGGTTGGTATTTGTCTCAAGCTTGCAAAATTAAATTAAATCAATTTCGTAACCTCCAACGCAATCATGGATTTTTTTAAAATTGTATAACGTACACACGTGTGACATACGCTGCAATATATTTATGTTTGTGACTGCATAAAAAGTGTACACATTCCCAGAAAAGTACAGCGTATACGACACTATTAGGAGAGAGAAACATCTCTCATTCTTCATAATTTAATTGTAATTTTCGGTTGTATCCACGGATTCTGATAATGATTATAAATGGTGGAAACGTGTCAGTATGTGTGATTGACGGTTGTTTTACTATTTTGTGAGATCGGTTACTTACCATGGAATTGTTATTTATCTCAAATTAAAAAAAAACTTGATTTTTTAGCTTTGTTTAGCACTTTCTGCCGTGCCTACCATACAGTTTAAATTGCAAGTAACGAAACTGATTGAAGTTGACGCAATGCAGATACGTGCTTTGAAGTATTTGAAATCGTAAAGTCAATCAACCGAATAAGCAATTCTTGTTAACACTTATGAACAAATTTTACGCAGTGCTTCTAAATTTAAAAGTTTTAACCAGTTTCTGTTGAGAAAATCTATTTTTCTAAAGGAAAACATAGCGTGTATATTTATTCTGTTTAAAATTTTGTCTTTCATGGCCCATGACATATTACACACAGCACGTTTCAAAACAACCTAAAACTTTAAGCGACTTATGTATCTTATGCAGTGGAGGCAGTTTTCCGCATCAATTTATATACTGCAATGGAATCTCCTTTGAACATACAAGGCTTTCTCGCAAAGAAAATTTATGTTGCGAGGGGAAAAATTTTTTTATTTGTGTGACACGCATAAGATGTATAAACTTAATACCTAATAAAAATTTACACTATGATTGAGTTGTCATGTAATATCTGTGGTAAATTGTTATGTTCGTACAGTTGCAAAAACTCATCGACAGATAATTTTGATCCTAGAATTGGTTTCGCGGGTAGTGTTAATAATAATTTAAATAAAGTTTTCGATCTTCGTATAAACATCAGTCCCATTGAATTTATCCAATCGTACAACATAGCAAAACTACCTTAATTCACACGTACTGACGCATTTCCAACTTCCATGATCATTTTCAGAAAAGGACGGAAAACTGACATGTGTGTGTCAGCCCGAAATGTATACGTATGAAAAAAAAATTATATATGCAGATTTGGATCAATAATGTCACATATTTTGTACAGAAATGCAAATATCTGCTGCAAAAATTCTATGCAAACGCGAACATTGACTTTTTGCAGCTCTAGCTATAAATATTGAAGTAATACGATTTAGAGATCAGTGTTTGTGCAGAAGGTGATGGCAATTCTTCAAATAAAGTTTGCGAGGTTGATATGATAGAAATAAAAAAGTTGTGCATACTTCGTTGAACTTGTCACAACAGAAATTGTGCAAGTACATTATTTACTAAAATCCAAAAGAGCGTTTTTCCGTTCAATAGAAGGTCACATTACGTTCTGCTTCATTGTTCATTGGCTGCAGTTACAAATTAGCTCCAATGTGTAGATGTTAAGGTAAATAAACATTTACAGGAATAAGTATATTGATCGTTTGCATTTAGGTTTTAGATAAAAGTACGTGAACTATAGTCGTATCATATTTTTGTACAGAAGAAATAACGTATATTGGCCATATTATTAATAAAAACGTATGCACAACATTTTAATTTTTCGTACAGAAATAGCAAGCATAACATAAGTTTTTAGGACGTTTAAAATTACAAATGCAATCGGCATTCTAGGGCAAGAGCATTGTCAGTATTCTTTATTTTTTCCATTTCCAATAATCAATTCTTATCATTCCACACGTAGAGAATTTCGTTCGCCTTTACGCTTTAAATTCTGTAGATCTAAGCTAGAGCACTTTTTACATTTTTTTAAAACGGAGACCAAAGAATTGTGCGTATATAAATCAAAAGCGAAAGTTTTTTTCGTGTAAACTTTAAGCAAATTATGAGTAGCATAGCTAGGAAAATAGGCACAAGATTGAGAAAACGAGAGAATGACAAATTTGATGGCAGGCATTATGGACGAATCTCCAAGTAGGCAATTAGATCAAAGAGCTGGAAAGACAGATGCTGCGTAAAATGGTGAACGCGCATGTAGGAAATGTCAATAATAGGTAATAACGCATAGCAAGCCAGCAGCACAGTAAACAATTAGTGCATAGATAAAAGAAATCTCGTGGTTGATAACAACCGTACAGAAGTCAGGTATTCGCAATTCGCTCATTTTTAAACAAGTGCATATTTGCCACCCAACGCGGCTGTCATTTCAAATTTATTGTATGCTTTGCATCCATTTCCACGAAAGTTAAAGTTTTTGGTCCCAGGTAGGTGGCAAAAAGAAGTATATTTTACCGTGACATAGTTCTTTTATTGATGAATAAGTAGTTCACTTTAAAGTTGTTGTTTGGGCTTAGATTTGGGTTTTATCTTGTGACTTCACGCAAATGTGGCTATCTTTGAATGTTTCCTTGTAACTGTGTGCAGAAACCCTTTTTATCAAATAAACTAAAGCATTGCATTTATAAAACGCAAGAAATGGAGGTAAAATTTCCTAATGTATAGCTGCACAGTGCTATTTTATGGGCCAGAATTAATTTATTTTTGCCACAATCACATATTAACCATACAAATTTTGACATTTTAGTAATTAACTCTACTGATGTATTCTTAAAGTTGCGATGAAGCTAGGCATACAACTGACTAAAATGTTCTAATTTGAAAAGTAAAAACTAAAGAAATGTTAAGAAAAATTGTAATACTAATTTTTAACTTCTAAGATTTGGCATTATGTATATCTAATTTAGATGCTTCTGGTTGGATTGAATAGTCTAATAGCAATTTAGCATTCCCTAGCCAATTGTAGCCATTTCGCTGCTTGATTTCTCTGGACAGAAGATTTTAATCATAACCAATGTATAGATATTACTCTGATTATTTAATATAGACATGTATCTTAACTTTAAATTGCCCTTTACTGTAAAAATGTAGGTGGTGAAGGTAATAACATTCGTAGACGAATCCAAAGGCAGTTGGACAAAGTAAATCTCCAGGATAGGAGACAGACCTGATAAACATGGAGGCTGATGGAGCGAGGTAACATTTGCGGCTCAATCAAAATTAGTGAACAATACGCTCAGTTCATATGTCCATCCAATAATCCTTTTAGCTGTCTAGATTTTGTTCTATATAATTGGCCAAAAAAGCCGTATTAATAGATGCACTCATAAGTTATTTGAACAATATCGTAACTGCCTTCATCTTGCTATAAGTTTGCATACTTTTTATCGGGCGCTCCTTAAAAGGGGTCACAATTTCGAGGTCGAGATTCATACCCAAAAACATTTAATGTAAGGAAGTACAAGTCACTCTTTATACTGAGGAAGGAGGGCAATTTAAGGTACCATCTAAATTAAGGCTCTAATAATACTTTGCTTAAGAAGGATCTCCTTTGGTGCAACTAACATTCTTAAGTTACAACACACATGGCCATACCAGTCTATATTATGATTGTCATTTTGATACACTATCTCAAATTAAGCATTTTCGATCAAGTTTCCTATGCATTCTGACCGAATAAGCAAAAATTCGAAGTTCTTTAATTTACGTTTATGAGCTTGATATAGACATCATTCCAATTGTATCTAAGCAGCGACCATGCACAGCAAATCTGCCTACAGTCACATTTATCGACGTGTGTCGACCTTCCACTATCATCGACAATACAAAACAGCAAAATAACTTGTTAAAAATAAGTTCAAATAGAATGAAATGGATAAACCGAAGTCAGCATGAATAGAATGTATAATCCTGTGTGCAAATCCATTAAATGCTTACTGGCGATTCATCAGTTGGAGTCGGTATTACGCCCTATATCCGCTTCATATTTGGTCAAATAATGTGGGAGAACTGGACGGTCAAATCTTCTATACGAGTGTGTACGCCTGCAGTAGTGGAGCTAACTTCACATAAAGTCTTCTATAATGCGAATTCAAAGCCAATTCACTATATATAAAACATACCAATCCTGTAAAGTGTATCAAAATAATATTTTGCGAAATACCGAGTTTGTGCCGGTTACCAACGCAATGATTATTGAATATGCTAAATTTCACCAAAATTTGAAATACAACTTCTTCTGAACAAATTTCTTTCATGCTTAATGTAGTTTATCCCTCTGTTTTTTCTAGTTGTTCTAATTTGTTACTAGATACGCAATGCCGAATACACATTAACATATTTATTAGCTCTCCGCAACAAACAATTTAAGATACTTACTTGTTTTTTAATTTTTTACATTATGCATTGCTTTGAGCAGTTAAGCCTTTTTTGCTTAGGAAATTTTATGAGCACAAAATTTTAAATGGCGTTTTCCCCAACTGTATTACCTAATCATTCTGCTTGTGCATTGGCGCTACAATTGCCATTAACATGTCTAATTCTGTTCAATTTAGTTTCTTCAATAGAACAACTTCTATTCTACAGCTCATTAACCTGTTATCACTATAGTATGCATAGATGACTTTCTCCATTTGGTACGACTGTAGACTTTCAGATGCTTAATACAAAAAATCGAAGTTTAGAATAAGTGAACAATTTACCAAGGATAATTATAATATTTTCAAAAACCTTCTAAATTAAACACTTATTTAAATTATTTTGCCATAGCTAATCAAGCCATTATAAATGAGGAAAAAAATTTAACACAACTTTGGCCGTACGCATATTTTTTTCTTTTCTTAAACACAAAAACCGGTTGGTATATTTACGAATAATTATCATTCAACTAGCCTAAGGCTAGTGTTTATAAAAAGGTTTTACTGACGATAATAACACGCTTGCTCATTCAAATATAATTTGGTCATTTGTGCACAGGCTAAAGGGTGAATAACTAAATAGTTGAATTTATTTGTGCATCAGAGTACTGTATCTTGAGCAAAATAAATAATAACGCAATATACCCTTGTTACATGGATTTTCGTATAACTTAGAATGCAAATTATAAACGCGCATACATTTGCTTTTTGCTCGTTAACAGTAAATGGATTCTCCATGCCAACTAAACGAAGACAGCGTTTGGCCGTGTGGCACACTTTACAGAATCTTTGCTGGAAAGGAATTTAAATTGCTTGCCTATTGTACACTGCTTCCAATTAACTAGTCAGTAGCAGATCTAGTTTTGGACTCGGCTAAAGCTACGAGTCTAAATTTGATTAAGAAGTTCAAAAAATTCACATATGAGGACTTTAAAATATTAATATTTATAATAATTCAGTCAATGCGGTAACACTTTTACGTAGTTTGCAGGAAATCACGAAAGATTCTTAGAGCCTGGATATAACATGACTACTTTTTATGATTATTTATGAATAATTGTCACTGCAAAATTTCTGTCTCAAGCAAACGGCATAAGATAAACACTGCAAATATTGTGAACATTCAGGTGAACTAGCAAACAGAACGAAGTCAAACATCGACTTTTAATTTTTATATTTTCTTAGTTATGTGTCAGATCAGAATGTTCAATGCAGTGCTTAAACTAAACAGTGATGATTAGTAGTTAACAAAATCGATGAAAGACCAACATTTTCTAAAACCCTACTAATGACACAATTAAAATTTTTAAAATAATTTTTAAGATAATTATTCTAAATTATACATATATATATATATATATAGTATATATATATATATATTGTCGGTATAAATTAAACATTGCACAAGGGATAAAAGGCAATAAAAAATGTAAACCATTTAACTCTTTATTGATCACTTTTTAAATAAATGCCAAAACTATTGTAACTAGGACTCGAAACGAAGCACATTTGCTTCAAAGTCTAGCAACTCATTCACTAAGCCATCCGAGCTTATACTAGTTTACAATTCTTGTTATATACCTAATTTTTACATTTTAGTCAAACTGTGCTTCCTGTCATTTTTATTCGTAAATATACATCCTAAGAATTAATTATATAGAAATATTTATTTGAATGAATTTAGAGATATATATGTTTATATGTATATATATACATATATATATATATATATATATATATATATATATATATATATATATATATAATATTGATGGCCAACCTGTATCGCCTACGAGAATAGTTTAATCTGTCTAGGATTTCTTCGTAATGGAAAGAAAAATTCGAAATCGAGATCAATTTTTTTAAATCTTCAAAACCTTATCTGCGCCACGGAAACTGTGTATTGCCCACAATTCCCTGTTTTATCGTAACTTATGCTTTGTTAAAAGCTGGCTGCGCTGAACGGTGACGATGAATTTTCTTCTCTATAAATTTTTAGTCGGAATTATTTGAGAAACCAACAGAATAAGTCACCTTTGCTGATATTTCGATCAATCCTTTCTGTTGTCCTCATCCAAACGCCCTATTTATGGTCTAATAAACACAAAATTAACGTCAAAACTTGACACTATGTTTTGTTTTTTAATACTTTCCTCGATCAAGGCGAAACTGAAATTGCTCTGTTATTAACCTATATATGTAGAATTACACCAAATGTATGCCTTCAAACAATATCGTCTGCATAAGTACATGATGGACTTGAAATACAGTATTGTCCAACACGAAGATGTGTATTGCCCAAACGTGATATGCTTAAATAGTTCATTTTGATGCAAAACGTTTAGTCAAAATTAGACATAGTTTGACAAATAGGCTGAAAATAAATAAATAATATGAACTAAAAACTCAATATAATTATTGAAATGTGTGTAAATGTAATAAGAAATAAGTTAAATTGGTCTAGAAGTGTATTCAGAAGTCAGTAGTAACAAAAGGTTTAATTTCATGCACGCACGCGTTTGGTGCTTACAAGTGACTTATTCATAAACGCCGCCAATAAGCCTAACATAGCGAACTATTTACTCAAATCAAGGTTGCGATCTTGATATAAACACCTGATCCAATGTCATTATAATCTAAGCATTGGAAGGTGGTGAAAAGGCAATTCATCTTGTAGGCCGGTCGCTTCCTCATTGGGACCTCATCACGTATTGTCCATAATTTGCCACGGCAGTCTGGCTCAGTGGTCAGAGCACTAGATTTCCAAGAAAACGTGACAAGGTCTGAGCCTTGTCCACGGCAAATTCTGGAAAGTATGTGATGAGTTACCATTAAGAACGAAACATGTCTACTGGATGAATTGCCATTTCAACCACATACAATGATTAGGTTATACAAAACAAATGTATGCGCATACGTGGCCAGGTTTTCAAAGCAAGATCGCAATCGTGATTTTAGTTATGTTATCATCTCCCGCGCAACCGAGTTTTGCTTAAAACCTAAATATTTTGCCAAGAAATGGGATACAATTGGTTTTTACAATCTCGCATACATGTATGGATTTCAATAATAATGAATTCAAATTCGTGTAAAGTATTCGTCAATGCGACTTTGGAGCTGGCTCATTAAATATCAAATGTACCATAATTGTAAATTTTATTAAAAGCACGATTTGCGATATTTGCCAAATTTCACCAAAACACCTGTGGGCTCGATCGCTAGAAAATAATTATGAAAATTTTCTTGCGGAGAAACAGTATATGTGAAATTATTTTAAATTTCTGTCGAAGCTCGTAAAAAATTATATAATTACACTACAATTGATTTTGAATAAGAAAAAGATATCGCAAAATATTCAAAGAAAAAATGATTAAATGGGAAATTGTTTACACACAAATAATCTAACATTGGTTACGCCGGTGATGATTAGAATTATCTAAATCAAGTTTTTTATCTAGATATAAATATCTATCCGATTTTATACGTACATTTCTCAGTATAATCTAAGCCATTTATTATGTAAAAAATGAAATTCGTTCAAGAGACCAGATTCGTCCTTATTGGGAACTCTCTACACACTGTCAAAAAATGGCTCGAACTTGGACATTACTTTTTTTGAATCTGTTGCTTTAACCGCTGAGGAACTCTACGCCACACTACACAAAGTTTCTAACTACGTATTAAATAAAGTTTCTCTATTAAATTTTCCTTTAGTTGGTACCTATATGGCAACTCTTTAGATTTAAAGTTTCAAATAACCAGAAACAATCTGTCTTTATAAAACAGGCATCACGTAACATGATGAAGTGATACAGAATTGAACATTTATATAATTAAACAATAAATGGTTGTTCTGGTCGTGGTAATTTTTAAAATCAAGGTTGCGTTCTTGGTGTAAACAACAGTCCCATTATATAGAAATGTTTTCAATGAAATCTAAGCTTTGTATAATAAAAGATTGGAAGTTGTTATTTAGGACATTAGATCCAAAGAGATGCCATATAGGCATCACCAAATGAAAATGTGAACAAACGGTGTGATGTGCTGTGGGTTATCTTAGTGTTTAGATCAACAAATTCAGCAGCAGACATGCCCAAGTTCGAGGTCTTCCAGCGACCAATTCTGGATGGTACATTAGAGAATTCCAAATAATGACAAACCGGTCTACAGCATGAATTGTCTTTATTACATTTTTCTATGCTTCGTTTATATTTTAACATGTATATATAACGAGACTGATGTTTATACCAAGATAGCAACTTTGGGTAAATTAATAATATACTACCCAATCAGATAAGCCAGTTTACTAATATTATCAAGGCGTTATATTATGTTAATTTAAATATTATATTGTGCACTTAACTTATGGCATGCTCACCGAAGCTCGAAACGTATAAGATTAGTTTGCGAACTCCTAATTTAACAGTTCGTAATTTTTCTTAATAAATAATGCAATTAAATGATTCGTTCGATATCCTGTATGTAGGCATCAGAAATAATATCAACTTAATTTTGCAGAGGGTTGTAATTATAATCAATTTTCATCAGATATCAACTTCATCATAGTATCACGCATAAAAGAATATCTTTTGATTATTTCCTATGTTTATATACTATGAGTCTTAAATGGTCAATTATCACGCAAAGAGAATTGACCTTTTTCTGGAAGTGATGCGCAAAACTGTTTGGTTTTATCCATACTTTACAGTCTCTCCGCATTTCATCTTTCTGCTTTGTTTTGACTTTCAATATATATCTTCATTTGTAGATAGTAGAGGAGAAAATTCGACAGAAACAGCTCTAATAACCGATATAACTACTTTTCGTCTTGGTGTATAGGAATAATGCTTAGATTTTTAATAAGCCTCGTGATCCAAAAGAATTTACAGCTACGGTCGTCAACTGAATGTTAAAGACACAATATCCGCGTGCAAGATACTCAACTAGACAAGCAAGATACTATGAATCGCATCTGCAAAACAGTTGAATTTTGAATATATATATATATATATATATATATATATATATATATATATATATATATATATAATTGGATTCATATTTATCTAGATTTTTTAGACTATGTACATTGAGAACGATATATAAAATAGTCAAGATTCATCTTAACATGGTATTTTTCCAAAATTTGAATAAAGTACGACAGTTGCAATCCCAGAGACAACTTAATTTGCTTTCGTCCACTAATTTTTAACAATTCGTATTTACAAAATATAATTTCGTGCCTCGTGGCACTATCAGAATTTTGTTATCTGAAAATCAATGTGGAACGAGCATCTTATCTACCAATCGTCTTTTTAGTTATTATAATCAAGTTCGCGGTCTTGATATAAACACCTGACCCATTAATTACTTACATATGTCAGTATAAACCAAGAATTGTATAGTGTAGAAAAGGCAATTCATCCAGTAGACGGGTTTCGTCCTAATTGGGAACTCATCATGTACTGGCCAGAATTTGCAATTTAGGTTATTATCGAATGTCATACTTATGCAGCTGCTTCTCGATTTTGTAAACATGGTTGCGACAATAATTTTCGGCCGAACGCTTTTGACTTTTATTGTAAATTAACCCACAAATAAAACTTTCGCTCTATCCAGAAACATCAATAACACTGATGGAAATTGTTATTTTTAATAATCGCTTCTGCAATGCTTAACCGACATAATTTTTTGCCCTTGTTAATTTTCCATAGTTATCAGCAATATGGTTTTCATGCACACTAGTTAATGTCAACTTATATATATATATATATATATATATATATATATATATATATATATATGCTTGTAGCATAATGTAATATGTTCAGCTGCATTTGATGCAAACAAGGCATTGGTGATTTCCCTGTGTTAATGTCAATCTCAAATAGACGTATTACATCGTGGTCTATGGCGTGATGGCAACTCGACGGTTATAGATCGACGATTACTATTGTGCGGTGGAGACTCCTAGCCGACAACTATGAATAAATAAAATATACTGAAAACACCATGCGTCATACTTTCAAATTAAACTCTACTACATGGTATGACAGGGAAAGGTGTGACCCAGGTTATGATTTCCATAAACAATGTTTACATTTTTCGCAGTCATTGCGATTTTTAAATAAGATATATTAAATATCTTATAATATATTTAATTATTCCAGGAGATAAGAGTGATTGCTGCTATTTTCTCTGGAGAAGAATTAATTTAGAAATATGCTTTTCAGGGAAAAGTAAATCAATTATACATTGTTAAATAATACAAATAACAAGCCACAGGACAACCTATTAAGAATAAATTGAGAATTAAGAAAATCTAAATTAGAAGAAATTTAAAAGAAGTATAAATCAAAGTATTTGTGTCATGTGACAAAAAAGGTTGTTCAAACCATTGAAGAAGTTAACATATTCGAACCACATAAATTGCATTAAATCTTGGCAAGTAGCATCCATGGCAATCATGCTAACCCTAACCTGCGCGGAAAGAAGAAATTCATGTGCTCACGGCATTATAGCTTTTGCATACACCTTTTTTACAAGAATCTAATGTTATTGGGTATGCTACTGCATGATTACCAAGAAAATGTGGCACATTTTGTAAATCGACGCCAAGTTATCGCGTGTCTACTAAAATAGTAAGTACTCCGAACGGGTTCTATTCGAGAATTCGGGAAAATATGTTATAGTGTATATACTCCTACCCTATTTGTGAATGAGAACCCCATTGATGATTTGATCGGGTCTGTCATATTTTGGTGACGATCTTGTGGCCTTTAACAATTAGAATGTAACCTGGAGATTGATAGGCGAGCCTTATCATCAAAGTTTGTCAGACGCGGCCCTGAAATCACTCCACTCATTCACTTCATGTTTTTAGATTTAATATCAACAATCAAGGTAGCAAATGTCATATTTATTTAACGATTATAAATTACAAGTGGTTATGTTTGTTATAATCAATCAAATCTATGCCCATTGAATTTAATAAGGAAATTTCTTTGACACGGAAAGAAAATAATTTCTAAACATATATGACAAAATTATTGGTTACGTTATATAATAAATGTTGGATGTCACCCAGATACAACCTTAAAGTTAAACCTCGCGTCAAGACAAAATAAAACAATCTGAAACTGAACACTAGTTAAAAACAAAAAGGCATGAATGGATTTAGACAAATAATGTTGTTTAAATTATTATAATATTTTTTATTTGCAAATAATATTCGTTTAAGTCAGCAATACCGGTTTAAATTTCTTTAAAATATATTGATTTTTTGTCGGAGTAATCAATTCTTCCACATTATAACATCAATCATGGTGATATAACCGTTATGCAGATTTGGCAAACATTATACATATTGCCAAATACTTCTTCGCAGGCAAGTTTATTTATATGTTATTCAAGAAGTACCGCTCTTTGCATCGTTCAAATGCTGTCTCACAACTTTTAACCAAATATTTTGTGGACTTTGGACTTTTTACCGACTCCTATGGCGGAATCGCCATTAAGCAGCATACCTATTTGTCAAAGTGATTACACCCTAACCATTCTTAATTTAAATTATTCATCATGTTTCGTGAATCCTTTCAGTCATATTTTTCCTCTAAATTTTAAACCAGCCATTTGAAATCTGCCATTATAGGACAGCCATCACGTCAAATTAAAAGTTACTACGACATTTAATTATAGAGACAAGTTTTTATTTTATATGTCTAGTCGATTTAGGCTATGGCATATCCTTCTGGTTCTATTTAAATTAACTATATCTAGATATGCTGTGCCGAAAATATATATCAACATGTTCTTTATTATTGAACAATTAATAAGTCAGAATACACATAATTGGTAATTAAGCCAATTTAAATGCTTCAATCAACGAAGATAAAACAAAGTATACGCAAGAACCAAAAAATATTCATACAGCAAAAGTAAATGATCTATTTTTATGTTAATAAGAATAGGTCCAAATTTGATGCATGCATATTTTTAGAGTTGCGCGTTATATAATTAAATAATGATAACCAAACAGTATTTTTTTAATAAATCAGAAATATTGTGTGTGCGTGCATTTATCATTTGATGAGTTAAAGCATTTCCTATCCTGAAATCTAACGTCTATTTTAAATTCGAATTATAAATACCATTGCATTTTTCGAATAGCATGGAATTTTTGTTAATTCGACCTGTGGTACCGATGAATTATAAAAATCCAAAAGAGGCAGCTAAATAAAATGATATGGAGCTAGTGTCTGTTTAATTTATAAATTATTTTTTATCGTGAATTGATTTAGAGGTCTGGCATTTTGATAAATATAAATTAGGAGCCAACTTAAGCATAAGACACATATTACAATTCGATTAGTAAGAAATATTTTCTTGAGTTGAAAAATTTGGCAAGTACTATTTTGCATTATAAAGTTTCTTTCTAAGATATAGCTTTAATATAGAGAAAAATATGTTGCGCAGATTTGAAGCATTTTATCCACCGAAGCAACTAAATGTAAGCACCTAGCTTAAGCTTAATTTTATTTAAATTTCGTCAATATTTTATAAAGGTTGCTGTTATTTCCACGTGCTGCGAGTTTCCGCATTTACTAAATTTAATTAGAGAATGGGTTAAATTGTTCTTTTAGGCAGTGAAAAATTTAGATTTTACACTTATTTTGGCAGGCGAGCTTTTACAGCAATTTATAGCACCATTCTCGTGTTCAAAAACTACAATTATTTTTTTCTAAGTAAAATAAACATTCATTTTTCAATTTCCCCCGGTATATTTAAAACGAACAACAACATATATTTTTAAAAATCAAAATAAGCATAAATTTAGATTAAGCGAGAAATTTCGAAATAGTGGAACTTCCAATATTTACGTGCATTAATTTTAAAATTCAAAGTTGAATGTTCGTACTTTATAATTGAAGCGTCAGTTTTCCTATTCTTATTGGTTTATAAATTTGTTATGCGTATTTTTAATATATTTGGTGTGTATCTTAATGATAATATTTTCTGCAAATTCGTGTGATTTTTAAATAATACGTTTCGTGTTTGCAGATTTACATTCACTATTAGATATGACAAAATAATTTTTATTCCAACGTACTTTCACCTTATATTTAATCTATCATACTGATTTACCTACGTATAATGATCACTATCTAAACCGTGTGGGAATATGAATAATATTTGTGGTCGGCAATAACGGCTGTTTTTTAATTGCTTGGGAAAACAAATGCACAGTTAAGCTGCATAAAATACGCGCCATAAACCCACTACTAATTTCTTCTCTGCAATTTGTGAGAAAGTGTTTTCCATTATTAAAAATTTACAATAATTTAGCTAATTTTGCGATATCAAATGCCGTGGCTTTTGAATTCATATTTTAATAATCGACTCAACCAATTGCTCAGGCTTGCCATCATACATTTAATAATTTTATTATCCATTGTAATTGGTATTTTTTTTAAATCTCCATTATCAGTTTGCCATGTCTTACAAGCAACAACAGCAAATTTTGAAATTCTTATTTAAGTGGTTTAAATCTTTTATAATTTTAAATAATATGCAACCTGAGATATTTTATGAGGATTTGTTATTTTTAGATTGCCCTATAATATATTTTAAGCAACACATTGTCGAACAACAGAATGTCTTATATTTCAAGTTTTGTCGTAAATTAATAGTTTGCTTTGTAACAAACATTGAAACGGATTTAGTGACTGCGGCCCAATTAATGAAGTAGACATCTTATACATATATATATATATATATATATATATATATATATATATATATATATATATATATATAAACAAAAACTTATATCCTTCTTTAAAGATGAATTCTTAAGATGGCATAAAACGAGCTATACTAGCACAAGATATAAGGATCTCCTTATTGCCACAACTTCCACCTGTCTATAATTGCTTCATTAGTAGAGGAATGTAGATCGTCCGCAAATAAATAAATAATAATCGTAGGATAAGTTCTGTGACCATGGATGGCAATTTTTTTGTCTGTCGCTTGTACTATAATGTTTATACTTTCCTTAATTTAAATATTCTTTTAGAGTATGATATAATTATTCTACTTTTAACATTTATTTCCTGAGTTTTGTGTAAAACCGCAATGGATTAGCGACTAGATAGACGTGTTTTTATGTACGCAACGTTTTAACTAAGCTAAATTTCAATTTTGCTCTTGCATGGAAGGAAAAAATAGATGTTATCAAAAGTGATGCTAAAAACTAGCTTATTTCATTTTTGATACACCAGTGCGCTTTGGTATGTATTATGTAAACGTTCTAAGCTAATGTGCAACGGCTTTACCAATTGAAACGGCCTCAATTAATACCTTAATATGACTTAATAGATCAAGCTTAATATTTTTAGATGTCATAATATGAAATTTACTGACACCAGAAGTTAATTTCAAATTAAAAAGCATACTGCAGCTTTGATATATAATTTGAGTAGTCTGTTAGTAATATTTTTCACCTTTAACAAAGCGTAATATTCTAATGTCTATAGTTCTGCTGATTTCTAAAGAGTACTTATTAAATGATTCTTCAATTTCACTGGATTTAAAATCATCATAAGTTCTAGGTTTCAATATCTTTTCTAGTTACTTCTAAATTTTTTCCAGTTCATAAAACAGTCTGAATTTAAATGATCTTCGCAGATGACAAGACACTCCCAAACGACCTTTTCTGATGTTTTAATTTGTGTCTACTTTTCATTTGCTAATATATATATATATATATATATATATATATATATATATATAAATATAAATATAAATATATATATTCATTGTAACCTTCCTATGTGCAAAAACAAAAATAAATTTTATCAGATACAAGTAAGGCTTCTTTTTCATTATCTCCTCAAGTATCTACTAATGAACCAATCTTTATATATAAATTGGACGTAAAAAAGATAATTATATAAAAACATATAGGGAGTGTAAAAGAACGGAAATCATTAAATGCGTGTGTCACATCCAGTTGAAGCTCATTGCCAGAACATGCTTTTTCTGTTTGCATAAATCCAGCTGCAATTTATATATCCATAAGACTTCGTATTTGTCTCGCTCCCTTTTGTGATTGTATTTATTAATTATTTTGAATGCTACGTCTGGAGAACATAGTGTGATGTTTCGACGATGTGTTGCGCATTTTCAGACGAGTATTGACCAATTGATTTAAAATAGGCATTTAAGTAACCATGTTATCTAATTCAAGTAGATAATTGTCTGGTCGGTCGGCCTACGTAAGCAAACTGACAACTTGCGCATGTACATTGGTAAATAATATTTGATGACGACATTAACGGCTGTTTTTCTTTGATTGCTGCTGTTACCCTTAATAACACTCGTTGTTTAACTGCATTAATGCCACTTCAACGTTCTCTTGTGCCATTCGGGAAACTGCATCCTCCTTAAATGGAATGTTCAGGTAGACTGTTTTCTTTTCTGGTCCGTAATACGTCTGTTTCTGTTTAATTCCCTTTTTAATAATTTGTTTTTTTTCTTTTCGTTTTTGCACGTAGGAAGAGTACAATGAATTTTCGTAAAACTCGCATTTCAAAAGAATATATATATATATATATATATATATATATATATATATATATCTAATTAGGAAGAAAGAATACATTAATAACAAAGTGGATAAAGGTATTTTATTTTGTGAATTCTAATCATCGCTATACAATCATACATTTATATACATTATGGGTTTTCAATTGATAACAAATCTTACTCGTTATATATATATATATGTTCATTTGTAGGTACTCGAGAATTAAATTTAAATAAATTTTACTTACTCACGAAAATAAGTCCTTCTTGACTTCGGAAGTGATAAAAAATACTTGTAAATGGATTCAAATTTAAACGTCTCATCATCGATCATAACCGCAACGAAGTTTTGTTACAAATGATTTGTACAATTTAATTTTTATTTGTACGAACGAGATTTGCAGAAATTTATAATTGATGAATATCTGAATGGAGAAAATGAAACTATGTTAGTTGACTTTATACCATACTCATTAAACAGATGGATTCCTGATAAAGGTTTTACACTAGAAAATTATGGTAATAGATGGAATTATGAATGCGTCAGAACATGTGAAATATGTCAATATTTTGTGCTCAACTTATTGTTATTTTTGTGAGATAAGCGTTCAGTGAAGTTTGGTGCGATTTACCTTAAATAAATGCATGGGATTTTCATTTCATTCGGGTAAGTTAAATTTAATACTTGAACATTACATAAGATACCATGTACAACCATCTTTCCAACGCGGATTTGATCTTTATTGTATAACTTAATTGTAGCTAGTCTTATCATGCACACAAATTTAACTGAAAACGTTTTAGTTTTAAGTCAAATGACATTAGATCTAACGTCAATGAGACTCAGGATTATCTCAGTAAAAGAGTGTTGTTCGAAATTTCTTGCGTTTCGCTGCCCATAATTCAGCTGATACAAGTCTCATTAACTTTGGTAATGGTTATAAAAAAATTAACACATTAGCCTATTTCAGTGTTACTCATTTGACATATGATATAAAACACTTTCGTCTTGCTATCTCAAAATAAATAATATCTCTAAAGAAAACTTGCATCAATGAAGCATTCTTGCATATACATTTGAAATACTCACGAGTTAAATGTAGTTCAACATTTCAAATTGATATAAACATTGATTTAATTATTGGCATTAAGCAATGAAACATTTTATATGATTTAATTTTTACAAGAATTCATCTATTCTGTGAATGATCTCAATCGCGACTGATAAAAGCTGATGTTGAGTATTTCCAGTCATACGGCTACACGGCATGCGGATCGTAATATCCGTGAACAAAATGGCCCTAAAGAAGTTAAATTTCACGATCACTGAGAGTTGCGCAGAATTCTGGTGGCTCGGCAGCCATCTGGAAGCACCTTGTATCTGCACTCGCTGCATTGCCAGTAACGAAGAGAGGTAGAGGAAACTTGGATTCACCCAGAGCTGTAAAATTATTTCTAACGGGAAACTGTAATTTTTCTTTTTCCCAAACGTTTTGAAGGTGCTCCGATCGTCGAGCAAAGAAGCATATATAATTTGCGAGCCTAATCATATCATATAAACTTAGCCAAGTCTTATTAAATAGCGTTAAAAATTTCTACAACGTGACAGTTCCTAGACTTTCTACTGCAATGGTGAATTAATATTGTAAAAGATGACCGTTAGACTTATCAAATTATTCATATCGCACAATCAAATGCCTTATGTTTAAGCAATGCTGTTGTGTGTCATTACTTCCTTTTTCTTTGTTTAGCATTTAATTTTATGCTTTCTAATTTTTTTATGAGTTCCAAATAAGCATACAGTCCAATATGATAACATTTTACACTAAACATCCAAATTTTTTTAAAGCAACGTTTGAATCAATAAAGTCAAAATGAAGCATTATCGCAATAAAACTCGCTGAAGAATTTGCATTAAACAAGCAGAATATAACTGTCATTTGATTATATCTGCTAGATATGCGTATCAAAATTTGCATCTCCGATAGTAATTTGTTTTCATTAGTAAGATATTTGAGGCAATTATTACATAGTTAACGCACATCTGTCATTTCTGCATAACTTTAAATATATTATAATAAATAAAAGATTAGATTCTAAGGAATAACATATTTTTAAATACCTTAATAATTTTTCTCTACAGTTTCGAAGCAACATAAACCTATGTATTTTGTACATCTTCATTAAATTTTGAACTGATGCTAACTAAAAACATTAAAATTCTTAATCTAAAACCAGAATTTATAAGAAATTTAAAAAATTATTTTAACATAAATGATAGGAAAATAAAAATATGTATTTATATTTTATGTGTGATTATTATATACGCAATAAAATCGTACTCAACTTGATTGCCAGTCAATAATCTTGCTTTCAATTTTTTTCATTTAATATAATTTGTATGATCAACATGTATTTCTTAATCATTGATGTAATCAAGTAGTCAAACAATAAAAAATGTAGATCAGTTGACTTGTAAAAATTTACGTTTTATTGACATAAAGATTGCTCTTAAATAGCAAACGTGTGCATTTAAGGCATCTCTCTTTGTTCTCGAAATGCAAGAATTTTTCTGCTTAACCACATGCATAACAATGCACATATATAGGCATACATATGACGAGAACATGGTACGTGCGCGATAAAGACGAAACTGGTCTACTTAATGAATTATGCTATGTATCTGATGCAATGTTTAGTATTTCCTTGCATGTTTCACATTATATAACCCTGCCATATACATTAACGAAAGGATTGGGATCATAAATTTGTTGCAAGTGGTAGTAAAGGCTATTCATCAATTTGCCCAGTTTCATCTTCAATGGGAACTCGTCACATACGAGCCCGAAACTGACAAGACTGTGGCTCAAACCAGTGCACATTTGCATTTATGTCATTTTCTCATCCATTGCGCCGTCCTCATCGCGAACTATATAGAGCGTTTTGTTATAAAACAGTTTAAGTATCATTTCATTATTAATTCCCTAGTTGGCATGGTGCCTGTTCTATGGTGAAAGCTCGGGGATGTCTAGTTAGTGCTTCAGGTATTAGGAGATGTCAAATAGATTCCAACAACAGGAAAAGCTGATCAAAAAATATGGTAAATATATATATATATATATAAGTGCTATGAGAGAGTATATATATATATATATATATATATATATATTGTTGATCGGCAGTGTAAAAAGTTGTAGTCCCGTAAGTTATTAAATTTATTGGTTACCTTGTACTATACGTGTAGCTTATACTGACAATATACATATGGGTGTGTAATTTTTCTTTTCGTTGAATGTATAATTCGACATTGTGCAGTTAAAAATGTGTAGTTATTGTTTAAATTTATAGCTTATATGAGATTAAAATTAAAACGAAAATATATACTCCATTTTTAGTAATTTTGTTCAATAGCACACCATGATTTATCACGTCATTCTGTGGTTTATTTATCAATTTTTGTTTAACTTGTAGTAATTTATTGTACAAAAATTATACCCGGTTTATTTTAGATATTCAACATGGCAGTATACATGTAGTAGAATAAATAATAACTGTAAAATTAAGTTGTGTCGATAGCGCGTTAGGTATTAAGTGACTGCCTGACACGGTATATGGTCAATCAAAGGATGTGGATTTCAGATTTTATTGAAATAAACGCAAATATGTAATGCCTCTCGATTAACAATAATCTCCAAATTAATGTTAATTTGTAAGTGTAATTTAAAATAATAGGCATCAAAATAAAAATAAATAGGTGAACAAGTAGACATCGGCTGAGGAAGATATGAAATTTTGTTATTTTTATATTTAGTTAGAAGATTATTTAATATTTTTCTCATAGCCATTTTTCTTAACAGAAAATCAGGTATTATTATTATTATTATTATTATTGGTCGAATGATAAAATATTGCATTGTAATTCCTCAGTACGTAATTGACTAATATTTTGTCTCTTAATATTGTTGTAATTAAGATTTCTAACTTTAATTAAAAGCATTCACGGCTGTTTCGTCTGTTTTCTTAGTTTCAACGATTTCAATCTTCCTCAAAGTATTATTAACATAATAGTGTCTCCCCATTGCTGAAATGAACCGTAAATTGAAAACCTGGTACAACAGTACATATCGTAATGTTTGCAGGAGTAATATTAAGGTTATCACAACTTTCAAGCACAGGCAAATTTTATAGCTTTATTTAATTTTTATTTAAATTTTGTATGAACAGAAAATTGCATAACATAGCAAAAGCAATTCCTTTCTTGGCACCGCTCAATAGTTGTTTTAAATTTAGACTTCACAGATCCCAAGTTTACTAGTTTGGGTAATAATAAGAACACTCTTGACCTTTGCCAAGACAGCCAAGGCCTTTTGCACATATTTAATTACTTATTTTAAGGCGATCTTGAAGTCAAGTAATTACATTCTAGCCCGAGAGATGTGTTTTGTAAATGTAGACAAGATTTCTTTTAGATAAATGACTGGCGCAAATTTTACGATGATAGGATGACCTACGCAGAATCACAATAAACAATGACTTAACAAAAAGCAAATGATTGAATCTTGAGTTATAACAATACAAATTAAAATAATATAGGCCATTTAATTTTCTCTAAAACTGGATAGAATAAAGTACAGAAACGCCTAAATGGGAAATGAATTAAATTTATTTATATTTGTAGATATAACCAATTTCTTGTTAGGTATAATAGGATTTCACACTAACCAGAATATTAGAACATCACTCGCACTCAGTCTAAGTTTTTCAAGCTGCGCAAACGGCTGCCAAATGAGAACAAATGCTTTGTGATTAAGCAACTACTATAGTCCGAGATTAAAGTTACCACTATAAAAATGTATAGCCGAGTTATTATCCTTAAGTTCTTTAAAATAACAAGATGATTAAAATAATTGCATGATAAATTATTCTTATTTTGGAAACTATACACAGACATCTATGTATAGTTAAACAATAATTGACTGCGCGGGTGGTGGTAACAATTCCTTAAATCGTAATCTGACGATGATCGAGGAAGGTCGAAACGCGTCAGAACGTTGCGACTGGCGGTAGTTTTGTTATTTATGTATAGTCAAACTCAGTTTTAAGTTTTAATGTGACCGAATGTGCCTCCCTCGTAGGACATAGAGATGTTGAGTTATTAATCTAGGATTTTCATATAATATGACACGAAATTAAATGTTTATTCATTCAAATCTAACGCACAACATCAAACTTTGTCGACAAACAGTTGAGTGAAAAACACGTCATGTCCATCATATCTGAGTTTATCCCAAGTCGCAATTAAAGAAACAGATCACATATTTAATAAAATAAGGGCCAACATGTTAATATTTTATTTCTCGCATAAAAAAATCCCAACGGGTTTTGTATAATTCGTGCGCTTTCCTACCTTTATTTAATGCAACAAACATTATTGTGGCTCGGCTTTCTATATAACGTAAGTTTAGCGGATGAGTTTGTGTCTCAATTTTTATTGCTATCAGAAAAACAGTTTTATAATGAATGTCATTTTACAATTTTAAAAACTGACATTAAATGTGATATTAGCAGCTTGTTGTTTCAGGCAATATGCAGAAATTTTAATTGCCAAATAATATTAAAAGTTAGCCAAAGTCATATAAGTTGTGTAATTTACCGCTATTCATATGGAGAACATTTATAATTTTTGAAAATAACTAATGTTATGATCAATTTTAAACATTTTCTATGAAACTTCGCGGAACTGATATGCGTAGGGAGTATAAAACTTGAATACAGAAACTGTACATATACAAATTGCGACAGCGTTTACTGTACGTATTTGAATAATCGCAAAGGCACTTACCTCGGCAACCGCCATAAATTGAGTGACTGCGATGCAAGAGCTGCCATGTCTGCAAGCGTTCGGCCAGGTCAATTGCTGAAAACATGCTGACTGTTCGGTGATACGCGTGATAATGTTGAGGCGATTTATCCGCAATGTGTGCAGTAATCGGCGACCAATTTTTAGTTTTCAATTTAACTGGATAGGCAGAAAATGAATCGTTTATCATACTTTTACTGTTTGAGGATAAGTCGTGCATTCCATGCGATTTACCCATCAAAAGTGCACCTGAAAAATAGCCAGGCTCACAGACACACGTAAATGACCCAATTGTATTACGGCATAATGTTCCCTCGGGACAAATAGGTGGGTCGCTAAATAGTGCGCATTCGTCGATATCTGTAAATTGGCGAACAAACAAAGAATAAATGTATATATGGATATTACTCATGTTGTGCAAACGTAGACATTTCAATTAGTTACTGAATCACAATATTTGCAGCTTATTATTTATAAAATACAACAAAATACACATATTTAACTGTTATTAACGCATACTAGACGACTTCAGACATTCTGGATTTACTGGCGACACGGGTTTTAGTAGTAGCTGTAAGTCTCAGTTTTGATGAATTTCAGTATATCTTGAAATACATGGTGTTCATGCCATGTACCGATTCGGCAACTTGAGTGTCGATATCTTTTATAACCTCGTTATGTATTGTATATAGAGAGTTGACTTTGAAATGGCACTCTAGAAGACTTTATATGAAGGTAACACCATTACCGTTTGTTTAGACATTCGTATGGTGAGTGTTGAGTGTAGAACCGGCTCCTGTTTTTCAGTCTCCAATAAGCACGATACGCATGTGTACCTGAGATTGTACTCTTCGTTCATGCTGAGTTTTGCTAATTTTTCTGGATCAATTTGAACCAATTGGTAACTAGGCCCACAACCCCTAATATATAACAATTCTTCCTAACAAACAATGTATATCTACAAAGTTTACATAGAATATTTGGCCATTCCATCCCGGTAGTTAAGCAAATGGATTCATTTGATGATTTCCACGATAGGTAAACGTGAATTGATGCTTTTCACTATCATTTCCTCAAAGATCCCATTTATCCTAATTTCGAAGTATGCATCGAGATAGTCTTCGAGGTGGCTGGTTGCTGATTCGTCATATTCCTCCGACGGCTTCAGCAAAATTCATACTAACCACTGGAAATTAGGTACGAACTAATCTTCGTTGACTGGCATTTCACGTTCCATCATCATTCCTCTAATCACACACACATAACAAAAAATCTCATAATAGCAGATTTAAGCAAATTTGCTTAAATGGTAATATTTTCTATTAAAGCTTCAAATGTTGCCAGAAAGGAAAGATTCCCCGGCTATTTAAAGTTTAGCTATGCAGTCTATCAAATACAGGCATGTAAATTAGTATTGTGTGTTGGCGAATGCTGCTTTGCCAGTTAATTTCTGTTTGAATTTAAAGTATCTTTCTAATAGTAATCCATGTAGACCACTGAATGGAAGAGTTGATTAATGTAATCTTCTCTATTGTACAAACGTTTGTTAAAACTCAAATATTATGTTACTAAATAATGTGTTAATTCTCAAACTCCTATCACCATCTAAATAGCGGTCATGTTTATATTTGTATGAGAGACTGCGTCGTGGTATTAAAATCTAGATGTTCAAAATGGTGGCAACGACAGTGCAAGAAAAATTCAAGCAATAAACATTTTTGGATAAAATTTAAATGTTGCTGCAATGTGAGGAATTTGCGGCGCAAATCATCGTGGGTGGAATTCCTGAATGAAATATTCTTGATTATACTTAACATCTGCGTTTTAATTCAGATAACGGAATTCTCTGGATTGATTGTATTTGCTTTCTAATATATATATATATATATATATATATATATATATATATATATATTTGTAAGAATAAACAAAATGATGCTTATGGTGGTAAAGGCAATTCATCCAGTAGACCGGTTTCGTCCTTATTGGGAACTCATCACGTACTATCCAGAATTCGCCTGTGCTGGTGTTGAACCGAAGCACATTTGCATCAAGTCTAGAGCACTATCCAATGCACCACAAGTGTCGCACACAACAATAATTTATGTTTTTGGTTATTCTTAGCATAAGGTGGAGTCTATGTTCTGTATACTTTGGTTTAAAGTTCAAACTAATCACTCCCAATCGGTCATTAGAGAGTAAATTTGTATTAAATAGAAATTTCGCACATTTAAATAATCAGTGCTTGCTCGCACGATGAAAATACAAATAGCAATCAAGTTTGATAGATTCATTAAAACATCAATCCAATTAAACATATACACTCTTCAGTATAAACTAAGCATTATAAGGTAGCAAATACAAATTCACCTGTAGAACAGTTTCATTCCTATCACAAACGAATCAAGATCTGTCCAGATTGCACTGAGTATGTGGCTCAAATTAGAACAAATTTTAAACGAACAATGGTTGCGCGATTTGTGATGACAATTACTATAGTCATGGTTGCGATCTCTATATAAACACCAGAATCATTAAGTAAATACATTTGTCAGTGTAAACTAAGAAATTTGTATTGCAGAAAATATGTAGCAACCCGGTCTAATGAATGAATTCCCTTTTCTAAACTATAGAATTCTTAGTTTATACTGACAAATGTATGTACTTAATGGGTTAGATGTTTATATCATGATCGCAACCTTGATTATATTAATGGAATACTTTTTCATTGATTTAGGGACATTATACATCGCAACACGTCTGCAACACACAACACACTATCTTTATTTATGTTTTCTCTTCATTTTTGTGTAGTCTTTCATTAAAGTAGTGTCAATGTCGAATTTGTTTCGATATTGTTTCAAAATAAGCCACCTGTTATTTTACAATTTACATAATATATACTTAAGAAGTGATATTGAATTGAATATGTGTTTTAGTTCTTATTAGGACATTTTAAAATACTTTCCAGAATCTGCCGAATACTGGACTAGAGCCGTGGCTTAATGTCTGCCTTGTAATACAAATTCGGTGGTGGCTAAGCAGAACTTTAAGTAAAATAAATACCACACAGGCTCCAAATTAAGTGAGAGGCAACCAAAATTATAAGCTAAAATTTAAAACGATAGGTAGTGTGCGGCATGATTTTTTGCAGTTGAAATAGATTTAAATTTTAAAGCAAATGTGTCCCAGTTCTAGTTCCTACTGCGGTTATTTCTAAATAGTATTTGTTTCGTTCTCCATAGAGATGGAAAGTGGTCTACAGGATGATTTGCCTTTGCTATATTATGCAATTCGTAATTTATACTGACAAAAAATTTTGAAATAAAACGCTTGACAATAATATTATGTATATACATATATATATATATATATATATATATATATATATATATATATATATACTCTGTATTTATATATCCTCAACTCGATATGTAAAAGGAAAAACGACGCATCAATGCTTTTTATTTAATTGATATAAGTCACTATATATTTAATTATATTAAAACATTCATTTAAATGTTCTACCGGTTAAAATTGAATGCTGTATAATAAATTTAAATAGATTCATCAACAAGTCTGATTCAGCTTTAACTGACGCGCAACAAGAATATTTAATTTGCTTGCGACCGTTATTCCATCTTGGGGAAGTGTCGTTCAAAGTCAAGCTAATCAAAACCTACATCAATGAAGTTGCGTACTATATGCGTTTTTCTATTTTATATAGTTTAGTTTATACAAAAACACTGATAGTGCCCACTGCCTTCGAAAATTACATTGCGTATTTGTCATTAGGATAAAAATTTTAATAACGCAACGAATTATAGCCGTTTATTTGGAGATTACTAAACTTCACTTTATAATCGTTCATTTATGTACATTTTGCGTTTTCATTCGATTATGTGATCCCTACACGTACACAGACACAATCAAGCACACGCCGACACATGCGAATATACACCTAAAAATCAGCTTAAATAAGAAAATATTAAAACGTAAATCAGATTAGTTGCCATCCTTTTAATCAAATGAAAACCCATTATTCAATGTATTATTAAATGTTTTCTCGTCCTAATAACAGTAATATATATATATATATATATATATATATATATATATATATTTATATATATATATATATATAATTACTCAATGATATACAGAAGTTGTAATAAATACTAATTTTATGATATATAATCACAAAATACATATGGTCGTATTTTTCGATTAAATTTTGTAAAACAGGATAAATTACCACATTTGCATATAAATTACGCAAAAACAAGATAAAATAAGGTATACGTTTCGTGTGAATACCATAATGTCATGAATAATTATGTTTTTACATTCCTGCAAGAATAGTTCTTCGCGGCTTCATGTCGATTTCACGCTTTAAAAAGTATTAATTAATGATTGTCATCTATGATGTACAGGAAAAATTATGCCATTGTGCTACTTGTAGGTGTACTCAACCGAATAAATCTTTATAGCGTATAAAATAAAACTTTCTCTGATGTTTAGAAAAATTTGGGTTATAAGCTTATTCACAACAGATTAATTCTCTTGGAAAGTTAAGGGTTTTTATATTTTTGTTCAAATACATTATGTTGTCGATATTTTAAACATGTAATAGATGTTAAGATTGCATCATATCAAGTTCTGACAAGTAAAATGTATTACAATTAATCGGCAAATCTCGAAAAGTTTTACAACAGTGCGATAGAAAATGAACATTTTCAAATAAATTTCGCTGCTATTTTACCCCATTGATATTAAATTACGCGATATAATTTCATTACAATTCAGTGCTCTGAAGCTTTCTATTTTTTGGTTGAATAAATCGCCTTTATATTATGATAGTATAGTTGTTAACTGGTACAACTTTTATGACAAGGACAAAGCATTACTAGGGCATTTGTCTGATATGCTAATTGCATTGATTAATCTGTCACTTAAATGCAGATCACATGTTCGTTTATATTCGAATCTAGACATATTATTCGACTATATCTTATAGTGATATAACTTGTTGTTTTAAATGCTAATTCATTTAAAAATGAATATTTCCTTAAAATTCTTGCACAATTTCGGTCAAAACTTGTTAAATTTCAGTAATTTTAATTAAACTGCGCTTGAACTTTTATCCCATTGTTTTGCAGTGTGATTTATACAAATTTGACGACTTTTTTTTCTTCTCAAAAATCAGGTTACATAAGGGTGTTACGAGGTTTTATGTGTAGATGGCCCTCGTTAGGGCTTTTATTATGTAATCAATGGTTGAAAATTCAGTTTTGCACAATGTCACGTTTGCTGGATGTCACATGCCAATTAGGAAAACTCCTGCATCAGTATTTAAAACATCGGTTTTTGACGTCAGCATAGCATATTAGTCTTCATTAAGCTGCTGCGTCAGTTTGCTTAATCAAATTGTCCGGTAGTGCAGTTCAATACAATCCAAGATGTGCACACACAAATCTTAAAGTAAAATGCGCGTAAATTGGTTAAGAAAATTGCACTGCTCTTTGTGTGCATGACTTTACATGCAGAATTTTTCTTAACATGCACAAGCAGGATTATTTAAATTTCGATAAAAGTCAGCTTGATCTAATTTTGTTGATATAGCAATTTAATTCATAATTTGTAATATTTTTAAGTAATTTATTGGAATTTCTATAATCCTCATTCAAGATATCGTTTAGCGAACTTAAGTAATTCTGCTTAATTTAATTCCATAAATTAATGCTGTTATTAAATCAGTTTAATTCTTCTGAAAGCCATTAAAAGACGTGCAGAAAGTTTATATAAGTGCACAAATAATTTACTTCACTTACATATAATATATAAAATAATTATAAAATTAATAATTTACATATACCTAAATAAAATAATAGCCCTACCAATTGAAAATGAATGGAATGTGTAACTTAACATCAAACGGCTAGTCTTCAGTTAAGAATTGGTCAAACTGCTGTTGTGGAGAGGCTTAGTTTGCCTCATATGTATGAGGTATCCTGATAGATATACGAATGGTAATTAGGTATTATATCTCTCTATTTCTCTCTCTTCCTTCACTCTCTATATCTCTCTCCCCATTCTCTCTCTCTCTCTCTCATAAATCTCACTAATATTCTGTGTCTAAATTATTATTTCCGTTGTTATTTATATATTTCGTTTGCTTCATATTGTTATATGGCAGTGAAACGTTTGACTTTTGTATGGCTGGCATGATGGTGATGATGTTAATGATGATGATGATAATGATGATGATGCATTGTAAATATGCATTATATACGTGCATTATATTTTTAGTATATGTATACGCGATAATATTTCAATTTCCTTTGAGCATATGCGTATATAATTATCCGCAAATAGTTCTAATATCGAAAACATGAAAGAGATGCTCAATTAGGAAACCGTGACTTGGCCATTAATTGTAAACAATATAGTTAATATTAGTTCTATTATATATATATATATATATATATATATATATATATTTACAAATTTATCTTGAATTCCACTAATAATATGTATCTAAATAACTAATTTTGTTGTTATTTATATATTTTTTAGCCCCTTATGGTTATATGACAGTAAAACATTACTCACTTTTGGCTTTTATATTGCTGAGAATGATGATCATGTTAATGATGATGATGATGATGATGATGATGATGATGATGATGATGATGATGATGATGATGATGATGATGATGATGATGATGATGATGATGATGATGATGATTACGATGATGATGATGATGATGATGATGATGATGATGATGATGATGATGATGATGATGATGATGCATTATACATATGCATTATATATATGAAATATATTTTTTGTATACGTACACACGATGTATATAATTATACTCAAATAGTTCTAACATTGCAAACATGAAAGAGATGTTTAATTAGGAAACCGTGCTTTTGGCCATTAATTCTAAACAATATAGTTGATAATAATGTCATTATATATATATATATATATATATATATATATATATATATATATTGGACAGTAGCACGAATCAGATGAAAATTCCTCTTGGTTCAAATCCCAGTAGCGAAAACGCCAGAAACGCCAGAAATGCAAAATGGTATGTATTGCTTAGATTAATTTTCATAGGAAATGAATAGACCGACTGAGCCAAATGACCCTATTTTCAATACCCAGCTGCAGGAAATCTGATAACATCGTCTCCAGGCCTAAGCTCGACCAAACTAGTCTGGTTTGTGTATTTAATTCAATTTATATCGAAAAAGTAGGTAATTAAATACAATCATTCTTCTTTCATTCAATATCACTTCCTCATATGGCTAGATTGCTATCTTAACATGATAAATTATGGAAATTTGTGTTAAAGGTGATACAAAATATGATCCAATTGAAAGGCAGGATGATAATTTACGGAATTTGATATATAGCTATAACTGTTATGCAATGTGATTTCCTTGTGGCATTGTGGATATTTTGCGATAATTAAGCATTGTGATCCTTGTTTAAAATCGAAACAACGTTGTTTGACCAAATAATGATGCGTTTTCTATAATGGCGAAATAAGGATTTTCCATCTTTGCAAAGTTAAGTTTATGCCAAGAGTATATAAATACTTTTATAAATAAAAAATGAGCTTAAACAATGAAAAAATGTAAAAGGCATTCTAATGTGATGATAAAATCTTTATTAGTTACGAGGAATGTGACAAATAAAGTTCAAATTTTCTTTTTTTTTAGAAAGCACGCAACCAGTTTGCATTAATTTTTAAACGGTCTGTCTCGTGCTTAATTCCCGCTAAAATTGGCTAGCACGATAATGAATTGTACTCCAAAAATGAGCAATCGGAGTCATCCAGATAGTTCCCGACTGGATTGTGCATCCTTGTGAAATAAGGCATGACAAAATGCAGTATTACAGCCAAATTTATCCACGGGTTTACAATGCCGCTCTTTCGATAAAAAATTGTTCTATTCCGCTTCATCGTAAAACTATTCCAATGCGTACGCGTAAATTTCGTTGAAGTGTAAGCACTCGAGGCTTTTAAAGTTATAATTAGTGTAAATGTTCGGAAACCAAAAAATATAGTTTGTTAGAATTTATAAAATTTTGTGCTGTTAATAACATTTAGAAGTTTGACCGTGAGCACTCGAATACAGCAGGCAATGTTGACTTTATTTACAAATAGTTCTTTTTGTTTCAAACTTTGTTAAACTCATTGCGAAATTTGAACCGTTTCTTAACACAGGATGCTACAATTGGAAATGATGATATCTCAGCCGCGCACTAAAATCGAGCCTCTAATGTTGATTTCCCTATCATTTGCTTTCTCATATTCTGTCAAATCTGTAATGAGAAATTTTTCTTAAATGCTCTGCAATACCATGCATATCACCAAAACTTTGGAACTAAATTGTTGATGGACAATCTGTTTAACAATGGAATATGTTGGCAAATCATTGATTCATTGGATGATAATAGCTACTAGTTATTTATATCATGTTAGATGACTAAAATCAAACACAAGTCCAATTTGCAAAGTTCCGTGCAACGTCGTAAAGTTCATGTAGTGACGAATTTTTCCTCATTTAATCATTGTCAAACCACGACAGCTAACTGACTAACAAGGATCAAATCACAATTTGTTAACCCCTATATAGTGATCTTAGACGTAGTGTTTATTTCAAATTCGCAAACTTGATTTAAATAAATAAACTTATAACATTGTTTTTTCATCGGAGTTTTGCACTAATGAAACATTTTTTGAATATTGATTTAATCGTATTAGTCAAAAAAATTCCCATCTAGTTTATTGGGTTTTAAGCCATTTTGTGCCGCAGCTGTATCTTATACAGTTTTCCTCATTAAAACGATAAAATTTCCGTAAAACTCCGGTTAAATTTGGCACTGCTGTATTTTTGTGCAGAATCTTACGGATGGGCGAGCGAACAGATTGACTATGTTTACATTTTTGCAGCTTTCGTCCAATAAACATTAAAATTAGTTCTTTTTTATGTTGCACAACGTAGCGTTTAAAATCCGTTCATATTATTTTATAAAGAGTACCATAAAAGCTACATATGTACAACATGTACTAAACATTTATTTCCCAAAAATTTATTTTAAAAAATAAAGGCGAGATCGTTGCAGAAATTGCAATAAATCAGGAGATATAACACACAAGGTAGATAGAAAGAAGGCATCTCTAGGCTTAAACTTGAAATGTCCGAGAGCAGTGCTGGGCAATATTTTGGACATGCACCAAAGTGTAGTTGCGTATGTAAGCACATTCAACAAAAGTTTCTATACCAAGTGACAATAATTAAATTCTCATTCACTAAATCGGAAATATCATAAGCGAATGATCGTCAATCTTGTGTGTAAGTCATCTAGAACGTGCACCTACTTGATTAGCTGTCTAAACTTAGAAACCGTATCTGTTCAGATAAAAGGAGATGGAAACTGCTGCGTAAAGTCTGTTATTACACTACATACTCGGATGTGTCAACATGGCTTTGGTATCAATTCTTTAAATCAAGTTTGCGAAGTTGAATTAAACACCAATCCCATTGTATTTAACCAATCGTCGAGCAACATAGCAAAACTACCGTCTGTCACAAGCACTACATTCGACGAATGGTTAAATACGATGGAATTGTTGTTTACTTCAAGCTTGCAAGCTTGATTTAAACTATTTCTAAAACGGCTCTCATATGTCGACCAAATTAAAACGCAACATTTTATTTTTATTTTAGCATTAGTTCATTACATTTTTACTTTTTCGCCTTGTATTTTATAGAATAGATTCAACGAGAAGCAATTATAATTTCTATGACGGTTTTAAAAACAGAATTTTTTATCTGCTTTAAAGCGGTAAACTTAAAATTACTCTAAAATATTTAACAGTTAAATGTATTAATATATTGATCATATCAATTAAAAAAATTCTAAAAAAATTGTTATCCTCAAAATATTTCAACTGATGCGATTACAACTGCAGTTACATTGAACCTCGCTAGATTCCCAAATTAAATAGGAGGGATACGATTTCTAGATATTTCGCGTATAAACTGTTTGTTAGTTAAAGTATAGTAAAACACGCTCTAATGCCGACTGTCTGAGTAAAAACGTAAACTAAATAAACCGACCAAGATTTTGCACAATAGAATCTTGTCAATAATGTGATCCATGTCAGATGAATGTTGTCCAGAATATTTGTCAATTTCAATGCTAATATTAACGATCTGAAAAAAAATATTTGATAATCTTTTATAATGCCCGTAAAGACAATATTATATACTATCCAGAGATACTTTTATGTGAAACTTTAAAAAATCCTCTTATAAGTAATGTCCTCTAAAATATATCGAACTTCGATGTTCAAATGAATGATTTTGTTAAAGATTTTTTTGCATTTTGTGAATGGAGTTCTTAAACGGATTCGTGAAGAAGTCTGAAGTTAGCCTCAAACAATTGTAGAATAAAATTTCGTTAATACATCAAGGAATGCAAATGCATTTTTTGTTTAAGTAAACGGTTATCGCTCAAATTCTATGCGCCAAACATTAACGTGTACATATTGACTTAAAGTACAAGATTCTTTGTCGGATTCGCACACTTGATTGTTATTTAAATCCATGGTCAATAGGCTGTTTATAACAAGGAAGTTTTAGAGTCTCAAAACGATAAACAAACTGAAATTTTCTTTGAAATAAATTGAATTGTGTTCAGATTAAAATGTTTATCATTTCAAATTTAATGCTCTGTCTGAATACCAAACGAACATAACAAAATGACTGGCCAGGCAGACGGAATAGCTGTTAAAGTTCATTGAAT